>JAJOZX010004301.1:315000-442860 GCA_023014485.1 Bathynomus jamesi
CCCAGATTCTCGGGAATCCTTTCCTCGTGTGTGTGTGTGTGTGTGTGTGTGTGTGTGTGTGTGTAGATTTGAGAATATGCTAATGGAACGAATTCTTTTAATTGTTTAGTGATTTTTAATGTTTAATTCACTTTAAGGTGAAAATCCATTTATATATATATATATATATATATATATATATATATATATATATATATATGTATATATATATATATAAGGAATGACAAAATTAAGACACAGTTAATATGATTCTTTCTATATATATATATATATATAAGGTAAGGAGAAAGTTGTTCATTTGGGGGAATGAGGGAGGAGGGGGGACGACCGTGTGTTTTGAGTTGACCCAGATTGTCGGAAATCCTTTCCTCGTGAAAGAAAAAAACAGCGTTTAATGATTAATTTCTTATATTGAATAATTAATTTCTTATAATAATTGATTCTCTTAAAAGGAGAAAAATTCATTTGTTTTAAATTAATATACGTTTAGCTTCATTTGATTTAAAATAATACGTTTGGCATTTTTTTTTCTGATTTTCATTCACATGATATGTACAGAGGCGTGTGTGTGTGTGTGTGTGCACGAGTTGTTCATTCGTTTATTATATATTATATATTATATTATATATTATATATTTATTATATATTATTATATATTATATCGTTTATTATACAAGCACAGATGGGGTGAGAAAAATTTTTACATTTTTTAAATTTGAAACTTAACATTTTTATACTTTTTAATTTTTTTTAAATTTTAGTTTTTTATTTTCACTTTTATTTTGTTTTATAATCCAGATAGTTTTTTTTTTAACAACTTTTTAACTTTTTTTTTTGTATTAGATTTTATTATTGTACAGTTTGACATTTGTATTTACTTTAGTTTTATGATTATTTTTTTAGATGCTTCTATTTAGTCACTGAAGATGGCCCCTGAGTGGACCGAAACGTTTGGCCAATAAATGTTGAGAGTCGTATCTCTTGTTTTCATATTCCTATTGATTATATATATATATATATATATATATATATATATATATATATATATATCATAATTATATAAATATTATGATTGATATAAAAATATCGGTTATTTTGCATTATCCTCCCAACACTAATTTTTTTATATAATGTTGGTTTGGTTTTGGTTATGGTACTTTATTTTCCTTCCATTATAAAAAAAATTAGTGTTGGGATTAGGTTAGGTTAGGTTTGGTTAGGTTAGGTTAAAAACAGCCCGCCGCAGGCGTTAGCCGTAGTTAGCGGCTTCAAGTTGGGTTAGGTTAGGTTAGGTTAGGTTAAGAATATTTATTCATATAACTAATGATGTAATTTCAGAATATTTTGCTCCCAACACTTATATCATTTTCCTTTTTTTATTTCAGAATTTGTGAACCCTTCTAATTAGTGTTGGGAGGATAATGCAAAAGTACCAAAATATCTTATATGTTAAGATATATTTTGCTAGAGTAAATGCCTAAACCATTTGACTGCATTTTAATGAAAACCCTTATATCAAATAACTATTTATTGCTAAATGGTAACTTCGTAAGTGTCCGAATGGCAGCTAAATCAGTATGGCCCTTGGCGCCAGGAAACCTAAATCCGCCCCTGTATGTAATTTTATTGGGGTGACATCAAGCTGTTCAAGAGTCTTGTCTAGCTGCTCTCTTTCAAAGTATGCTTCTTGAACATTCATGCACTTAGATGAAGATTTTTGTTCAGGTGTACAAGCAGTGCCGTATGAAGGATTTTTGGGCCCTGGGGCAAAAATATTCTTGGGGTCCCTCAACAAGACAAATCTTGGAGTCATGTAAATTACTAAAACATTTATTTCTAAATCAAATAATGCAAGTTTTACACAAATACCAAGCTGATACAATTACACCAAACCAATTACACAACTACAAGTCCACTACTAATCTACCAAAGTTGATCACAAAATCATCCACCACCATCCAAACGACCCTCAATTTGTGAATTTCCTGTAGTACTCCTAATGGGCGAGTGTCAGCTAAAGCATTTTCTTTGACAAACAGTACAAAATGCTGAAACTCAAATGGGAAGCTGTCCTCAAAATCAACTGGGTAATGAACTAGCCAGATTTTTTGTTGTTTTTGATGCTTCCTCTGAAGTTAATTGAGAGATATTTTGAGCATTCCAAATTTAGCATTCATATCATTATAAACGTCGGCCCCAAAAACAGCTGGGCTATGGGGCCTGGCCCCCCTGGCTCCCCCCCCTTAATACGCCACTGTGTACAAGTATCGTAAAGATTCGTTTTAACTGCCCAGTCGTTTTTGACACGAAAACATATTTTTATGGTGTATTTTGGTGTGTTTTGTTCAAATCTGGTTTTCATTTCCTTCGGAAAATCCCCATTTTTGTGGAAATGACGATCTAGCATATCCTCCAAAAGGACCAAAAATGACGATTTTTACCGGAAAATGAAGGTCAGATTTAAAGAAAATACACCAAAATACACCAGAAAAATATGTTTTCGTGTCAAAAACGAGGGGGTAGTTAAAACTAATCTTTACCGCATGAAATACAGCGCATTATTGGGGCATGTAACACCATTACTCCTGACATCATTCACCGTGTGCTTGCTGACTGGGTATCACGTCTGAATTTGTGTATTGAAAACAATGGTGGACATATTGAGCACGTTCTGTAAATAAAAGCTTTTGTTTTGCCTTTTTTTATTATTTTTCCTATGATGCCGGACTTATGGGACACCCTGTATAATCTTTGCTACACTACAAAAATAAGGTATTGTAAACCAGCAGTTGTCTGAACCAAGACTGCCATATAGGTGAGAGGTACATAGTATCTGAACACAGGACATTGTACAATAACACATTAGAGCTGTTTTGGACCCTAGTAATGAAATTATATATTGTGAAAAAACTATATAGGGGTATGGGCAGAGCTATGCAATAAATACATTGAATGTATTTAAATACTAAATACATGGGAGAAATGTATTTAAATACTAAATACTAAATACATTTTACGAATGTATTTAGATACTAAATACAAAATACATCAATTGCATTTAAATACATTTGTAAATACATTTTAAATACATACATACATACTTCAGATGAGTGTACAGATTCGTTGTAGCATTGCTTGCAGCAGAGACTTCGTGTTTACACAGCAAGCAGGTACACTTTACCTTATTACCGTCTTTAGATTTAATTTTAAAGTATTTTCCATCAAACAGAGGGTGCACTAAATTGTTATCTGCAGATATATCACTGTTTGATTCACCGGATTTGCTTGTTGAAGCCATGACACGCACACGATAAAGAAATCAACCGCTTTCGACTAAGAGTGGCACACAACTGATTGAACTGACACGTTGAAACATGAACCATGCTGTACTACACTGTCGACGCGTCGTACTGTGCTAGTACAGAACGTGTATTAAACCAGTAAAAGTATTTACATTTTTATATTTTGAGTATTTAAATACATTGTATTTAAATACTCATTAAAGTATTTAAATACTATATTTAAATACATGAAAAACAATGTATTTATAAATACAGTTCTAAATACACAAATGTATTTAAATACGTATTTAAATACAAATGTATTTAAATACTGCCCAGCTCTGGGTATGGGTTGATTGCCTGATACCCTCATCCGTTGAAAATTTCCAGCAGACTTCAGTAGAGTTAACGACAAAAGCCCTATGTTTTTTCGTTAGAGAGTTATGTATATGTAGGTCTTCAAAAGACCTCTTTATATTTAATTGTTTTCGGGATTTGGACTACCCAATGACAAAGAAAGAAATTGCCTTACTTTATTATTTCGTTGGGCCCCGCTTCTGTTTCGATGTAGGGCCGTAGTACGATGGAGCTACGCAATGAGTTCACTCGCTGTAACTAATATAGGCAGTAACTATTTAAACACCTGAAGGAATAGGCCTATCCTTTTTATTGTTATTAGGTTTTATATTATAAGGAATTCACTCAGAACTTATAGGAAGATAAAGGACACCTTCCTTGCTTAAAGCCTCGCTGTAACATAAGCAGCTCCGAGCCACTCCTATAATATAATCTTCGTATTTTAGTATAAATTGCTGATTTGGCAAAGGTCGTTGACTCTTTCTCGATGTAATTCTCATGAGTTGACAATGGAAAAGTTTGAGCACGAGATCATAAATGTTTTCGTGTTGTTATGCAGGCCTGATGCCTATATATGGGTTCTATGTATGTATGGCAATCATTTCATTCCCAACAGGCTATGTCGCCAATCCCGAGGCAATTTTGTATAGATTTTTAATTCCATTAATTAATAATTTATATTTAATTATGAAATAAAGGTACCACATACGATACCATGTTGCAAGCGTGTATTGTTTTTCCATATATATATTCTTCCGGATTAACATTTGCCTGGTAGGTAGGTTACGCGTAGTAAACATAAAACTGGCACTGCACCATTTTGGTTCCCTACATAGCATACGAAAAATATTATTATAAACAACAGAGTTTATTCATAGCAGTTTTTGTATAATTCCACCACAAATGGGATGTATACAACGCAGTACAGTAAGGTCTAAAAATAAATTTTAACTGATTCTGAACACATACCAAATTTCCTTACTAGCATGTTACCCTGTACATACAGCATTTTACGTTGCCTCTCAATATCAAGTTCATCTCGCAGCTCGTGAGTAATTTCATGAGCTAAGTATTTACATGTGTCTTTGACAGGTATAGTCTGACCATTCATTTCAAAAGACCCACATGATACATGTTTCAGGAGATTACACCTAAAAATCAAAATGCAACTCTTTGCCCCATTGTTGGTGATGTCATTTTCTATACCACATTGTTCACATATCTCTAACAGTACTCTCAGCTCATGGGAAGAGGGTGACAGAAGAACAAGGTCATCAGCATACATTAAATGATTATTTTTTTCTTTTCCAGTGACACAGCCAGTACATACAGTTTTTAGTTCATTGGTAAGGTCATCCATGTATATACAGAAAAGATAGGGTGATAATATACCTCCTTGCCTAACACCATTAGTCACCTAAGAGCATAAGAACATAAAAAATTTTGGTACTTACGTATTAACGGGGGCCACCACATATTGATGATTGGTTAGGTTAAGTTGTAATATTTTCGTTAGTTGAAAATTTCTAATACATCATATTTTTTAAATCGCAATATTTTTTTAAAATATTTACAATGATTTATATTTCAAATATTTACAATGATTAATACATGTTACACATTAGAAACAACATTTAGTGGATCGTGATCATGTACCAACTGTAAGCCTAAAAAAAATATTTTTTTTCAGAAAATTGTATAAAAAAATATTTTTAAAAAAATTGCTATTTAAAAAATATGATGTAGGCCTATTAAAAATTTTCAACTAACGAAAATATTACAACTTAACCTAACCAATCATCAATATGTGGTGGCCCCCCGTTAATACGTAAATACCGAAATTTTTATAGTGGGCACACTAGGGGCCACTTCGGCCCATCGAGGTGGCTCCACAATGTAAAAACTGCCTGTACATTGGCAACAACCAATTTTTACAAAACTAATTAATTATCAATTTAAAACTAAAGATAGAATCTCTGGATCCAGAGGATCAAAGTCATAATAGGCTACTATCCACAAATATGTTACAATCTATATCTATAACCAAAGGTGGGCAGGACCGCGTTCCAAAAGGACCGAATTCCAGGAACTCGGTCCTTTTTAAGGACCGTGAGCGGGAAAGTCGGTCCTTTTCTCAGTGAGGACCGAAATGAGAAGCGACGGTCCATTTTTAAGCAATTCCGGACGGTCTTTTTTAGTGATTTTAGTGTGTTTAGTGATTATTTGAAGTTCTAAAGAAGATGCTAGTCTTGAAATGCTAGTCTTCTTGAAGGGAAACTCAAGCATTTAACTTAATAACTTTTTTTCATCATTTATGTATTGTATTAATTATAATTTACGTTAATAAAATTAAAGATTTCCGGTGTCTTTAATTTCATTTTTCATTTTAATCAAATTTTTCACTTATATTATATATAAGGACCGAGGACCGAGTCGTTCCTAGGTCCTATCTTCAGAAAGGACCGGGACCGGGACCGTCGGTCCAGTTTGAGGCAAGGACCGTCGGTCCTTTTTGAGGCCCGGGTGCCCACCTTTGTCTATAACTGACATGCAAATATATCAGATCAAAAGAATCCAGTCAAATTCCAGTACCTTGCCAACCAAAAATAAGTCACGGTCCATATCAATTGCGGACCAAGTCACAATTTACAACCATATACGTTACAATATACAGGGTGTCCCATAAGTCCGGCATCATAGGAAAAATAATAAAAAAAGGCAAAACAAAAGCTTTTATTTACAGAACGTGCTCAGTATGTCCACCATTGTTTTCATTACACAAATTCAGACGTGATACCCAGTCAGCAAGCACACTGTGAATGATGTCAGGAGTAATGGTGTTACATGCCCCAATAATGCGCTGCCGCAAATGTTCAACACTCCTAATTTTCTCTGCGTATACCAGCGCTTTCAAGTGGCCCCAGAGATAAAAATCTAGTGGAGTGAGATCCGGGCTTCTACGGTAGCTGACCATTCCACAGGCCCTCGACGTCCTATCCAATGACCGGGGAATTGTTGGTACAGGTATTCCCTTACTTGGGTGCTGTAATATGCAGGAGCGCCGTCTTGCTGGAACCATGTTGGGAAATTTCCTTCTTCGTTCAAGACACTGGGAAATGCTTCTTCCTTGAGCATACGTAGGTAGGTGCCTCTCATCGAAAGAGAGGGGGCCTATGATGCGATCCTTCCAAATGCTACACCATACCATCAGGGACGTGCCCTCTGGGTAGGCAAGGTAGGCAGTGCCTACCCTGAATAAAACTAAAAATATTAAATATAAAAAGTAAATGATTTTCACTTCATTATATAAATGTTAATTTAATGTATGAAATTCAATGTATAAATTTGTAAATGGATAATATTGTGTTAGAAGCACAATTTCCCGTGCCATTCAACCTCTATATATATTAACGCTTGACAATGAAATTTTCCCACGTGCCATGAGTGGAGCTCCAAGCTGTAACAAATACTACGCTATATAAGCAGATTTAGTTCTGCTTTTCACTCAGTGTTTTGCCGTTCGGGCACATGGTCGGGTGTGTGGCTGTGCGCGCGTCTGTGTTGTCGTTTGCCTCTGGTGATTGAACTAAATTTTAGACATTTTATTTCAAAATTTAACCCTTTTCAAATATGGACAGTGAGTATCTTAAGAATTTTTCTAAACTGTCTTATGAAGAAAGGTTGAATGTGATTAAAAATGGTAGGCCGACACCGGAACTGAAACAGTTGCTACAGCGTAAAGGAACAAAAATAATCAGAACGTTTCAAACGACGTGGTACAGCAAGAAAGAGTGGTTGTGTGGTTGTGTTACAACAGGTAGACTCTTTTGTTTTCCATGCTTGTTATTTTCCGTATCTAGTGAAAGTGTGTGGATAAGAACAGGATATTGTGATTTAAATAATTTGACTAATGCTTTAAGTAAGCACGAGAGGTCTGCTGCGCATTATGAAAGTCAAATATCGTTGAAAACATTTGGATCTACACGAATCGACTTGAGCATAGATAAGCAAAAAAAACTTATCATTGAAATTCACAATAAAAAGGTAAAGGAAAACAGAGACATACTGAAAACATTAATTTCTGCTACTTGCTTTTTGATTAAACAAGAACTTGCTTTCTGCGGTGATAATGAAGATAAATCCTCTTTAAATCGTGGAAACTATATTGAGTTACTGAACTACACTGCAAAATTTGGCCAAAAATTAGCACAACATTTACAGACTTCATCCGTGTTTTCTGGCGTTTCTAACAAGATACAAAATGACTTGATTGAAGCAGTAGGCATAGCTGTAGAAAATAATATTAAAGAAGATATGGCAAGATCCCCATTCATTGCTATAGAAGTGGATGAATCGACTGATATTTCAAATGCAGCTCAATGTTCCACAGTTTTAAGATATGTATTGGATTCTGAAATTAAAGAGGCTTTCATAGGATTTGACGAACTTAAAGACAGAAGAGCTACTGGTTTAACAGAATGCATATTTAAAAATTTAGATAAATACAACTGTGCTGAGAAGTTTGTAGCACAGACATATGATGGAGCATCGATAATGGCATCGCATTTAAATGGCGTTCAAGCTAAAGTAAGAGAAAAGGCATCATCAGCGTTATTTACCCATTGCTACGCTCACAAGTTGAATCTTGTTCTATCTCAGTCAGCGAAATTTATACCTGAATGTACAATCTTTTTCAAGACCATTGATGGTCTTGCTGCATTTTTCAATCACTCTACAAAACGAGCGCAATTTCTTGATGAAATAGTACATAAACGCATTCCAAAGGCTGCACCAACGAGATGGAGTTCTAACTCAAAGCTAGTGCAAACTATTTTACACTATCATAGTGACCTTTGTAAACTTTTCAACAACATTGACAGCAATCCTTTATTGTGGGACTCAGATACTTTAGTGAGGAGTAATGGATTTTATAATTGGCTAACGAAAGATTCAACATACTTTCTTCTCATGGTATATGATAAGATTTTCATTAGAACTGACACACTCTTCAATATCTTACAAACTAAAATTATAGATATTCCATATTGCATTGAAAGAATCAATGAAACAATGAATTCCCTCGAGGGTCTGCGCAAAAATTTTGATGATATCTATGAGAAGTTTGAAGAATGTTTCAAAGAAAATAACTTGACTGAATCAAAATGTCGTACAAAAGGTCCAATTAAAAAAGAAAGAGAAAGAATATTCTGTCTAATATTGAATGATATACTGCAGCATATGGAAGCAAGATACAGTGACTTCAAAAATTTACAATTTATTTCATTAGTTGATAGTAAAAAGTTTCTAAAACTAGCTACAGAAATTGATAAGGATGCACTAGTTCAAAATGGACTTGAACTAACGTTTCCTGAAGCGGTGAAGCTGTTGCAATTTATTTTAACAATTCCAGCTACAACAGTTTCTGTTGAGAGGTCATTTTCAGCTTTGAAAAGAATTAAAAGCTACACCAGGAATAGAATGAAACAGGAAAGGCTTTCATCACTTGCCCTAATTTCAATTGAAAAGGAAAGATTTACTAAAATGGAGCAAAATCCCACTTACAATTTCTTTGAAAAAATTAGATATTTTTGTTACTAACAAAGAGAGAAGAATGGAATTCATCTACAAATAAAGCGGTAAGTAAATATTTGTTGTTGACCAAAAATTAGCACAAATGGTGCGGAAGGGGTTAATTATGTTTAAAATTCGTTGGTGGCTGGGGCTCCGCCCCGGAACCCGCTGGGGGAGCTCGCGCCCACCCCAGACCCCCTAGCTTGGAGCCGCTCGCTTCGCTCGCGCATTGAGTCTGCCTACCCTGAGTATTTACTCACGGCACGTGCCTGCATGATACCATCACCCGAGATGCACCTTGTTCCTTTGAAGAGGTATACCAGTGAGGGTTGTTTTGAGACCAGTAGCGGGTGTTGTGTCGATTTACGTCACCATTTCCATAAAAAACAGCCTCGTCACTGAACAGAATGGTGGACGGGAAATTGGCATCCCGAGCATAAGAAAAATATGAATTATGGTTTGTAGAAATAGAAAAATATGAATTTCGCCTATGATGCCGGACTTATGGGACACCCTGTATATACTTAGGAGGAAAAGTGTAGGTGTGGCTGTAAAGACTGTACAGTAGGGGGGTTCGAAATTTTGTATTCTTATTCTACACACTGCCCGGAGTTTCCTTTGGGCCCCTAAACAACATACTGTAATTACACCGCTATGTGCCCCCCTACCCTTTGCATATGCCCCCGTTTTTAAATTGAAATGAAATTGAAACCAATTCTTTGAATAAAAAACCCTGATAAATGACAAAGATTAAAGTAAATATATATATATTATATATAATATATATATATATAATATATATTAGGGTTATAACTTTTTACAACATAATATTCCTGTACTTTAATTCGATGAACTTTTGCCTAAAAACAAAGAAATTAACTTTCATTTAATATCTTTTTAGAAAGGTCACCCCGAAATCAAAAAATCGATTATCGCATCCGTAACTTTTTTGCATATTCCATGTAATATAATAAAAGAACTCACAACATAATCGTTATAATACTTGTACATATATTACTGCTTATTGCTTAGAATAAACCGAAGTTGCAGTTTGTTTTTGTTTCTGCAGGCAGCATACAGTTCCTGCATAACTTTGATTGCACGTTCTGCACACTGATTACTTCTTGGTATCTTGAGTGGGGATGGCTCCTGCTTCCAGTGATTTTCTAATGAGTTCAATGCTTTTTTGTAAGGTTTCAATATTTCTGACAAGTTCTTGAAGTCATTTTCATTGTACATCTGATTAGTAAACCAATATTCTGCCCAGTTGTATGAAATGAATCTGCATACCTTCTCCAAAGTCTTCCTTGTTGTAGGTATAAGAATAAATGCAAGGATAGCTAGAATGGCTCTTGAATGCCACCTCGCATTGCTGATGTTTGGAATTTTCTGAAAGTTAATCAAAGGAAAATTCCCTTTTTCTTCAAAGAATCTAAACACCGTGTTAGATGGTACAAAACTTAATATCATCTCTCCATCCTGATTTCTCGAGGACTTCTTCTGTTCCATTAACAAACTGTGCCTTTAGTTCCTCATAATTCTTCACCAGTTGGGATACAAATGGATATTCGATGTTTGCAGAACTGGTGTTAGCACCAAGATCTTCGTCCATTACCAAACGGAGAATCCTGTCCAGAATGTGATGCTGACAACTGATAAATTGTGGTTTGCAGATACCCTTCTCTGAGAACATTCGTTGCAATTTGACAACAACTCCCTCTTTTTCCCAGTGTTAACACTTGTTGTATCAGCAACGATCATCTTTATTGCATTCCATAAGGTGTATTCATCAATAACTTTTGCAATTCCTTCAGCAATAGTTTCAGCCTTGCCATCTTTCAGACGCAATGCATCCAATTTTACTTCGGTTCTTTCATTTTTAAGTACCACTACTTGATACTCATTTTCCTCAATGCGCTTTCCATCAAAATGTAAAGACCACTCTTCCATCTGTAAATTTTCAATCATTTCCTCCTTCAATTTAGCAGCCTCTTTGTATGCTGACTTGTAAATTGCTGCTTGACTTGGTGTTGGAATGTCAATACCATCAAGTGACAACTGTTTGCATATTTTAGCGGCTTTACTTGTTGATACTCCTGTGGATGTCACCAAGTTGGTTGCAACTTTACTTTTGTTATGTCTTCTGGTTGGTGGAGTAATACTCTCATCTTCATCTTCATCTTCATCTTCATCTTCATGCTCGCTCTCTTCAGATTCAGTACCACTACCACCAGATACATGATTGTAAGATGTTGATGCTGATTCAGCAGGCAATTTTCGTCTCTTTGAAGGGTGAATCGTTTCTTCACTTGCAACTTGACCTGTAGAGTACCCCTTCTCCTTTGCTTTCCACTTGAAGGTGGTACAGTCGTTTGTCTTCCGAGGATAACCATTGGCCATTTACTTTAGTGATATCAAAAAGTTCATTCAGGGCATCATATTTTCCCCTCCTGACACATTCATCATAAGTCTTCATCACCTTGTCAAGCTTTGCTCGTATTACTTGATCTGACACATGCGGAAAATTCAATTTATTCTTCCATAATTTTGTAACTTCTTTGGAAATTTCCACTATTCGCTCCTTTCTTCCTTTGATTTCTGTTCCAAGAAACTGGTACCGTCCAATGATTTGGATTTGGAGTGGCATTCTGCATTTTTCTTCTAGTGAAGATTCTTCTAAAGGCACACTTCCTCTTCTTCTATGTGACTGCTGGAATCTCACCAGATTATTGGTCCAGATATCCTTGTTCTTCTGTATGGTAGTATCACTTTTCTTGTGTGACATTATATTGCTTCTGAAACAGATATAAAAAGGTATTAAGTTGATTTGTTTGTTTGTTTATATATATATTATATATATATATAATATTAATATAATATATAGAAATATATATAATTAGAGGGCGGATTTTTAGGTGAAAAAATATGACCAAATATTTATTTTTTAGGTGATAAAATTTTGGAAAATATTTTTAGAACATCCATAGAACGTCTCACGAAATATTTATCACCAAATATTTTGGGCTCTATATATTTTTTGAGTTTGACTCCCCTCTACAAAACATTCTGGATACGTTTTTGTTTACGTGTTAAAATGGAAGCAAAATTCAACAAATTATTATGGTTAATAAATTTAAAAAATGTTCTGGAATGTTCAAGAGTGCAGAAGCGAATTTCACATTTCGCTACGTTTTTTAATTAAGCGAACATATTACAAATAATAAAAGCTTACCTGAAGTTGAGTTGAACTGAACAGTTGAGTAACTATTGCGCAATAATGGACACAAGTGATTCAGTTGATTTCATTTCGTGCTTTTATACAATTTGCGAGTGCATGAAGAACAATGTCGTGTGTTCTAGAATTTTCTTGTATGAGTGGATTGATATTAGTCATCGAATTTGAGCACCGGAAGTGATTTTTCGGGCGATCTCACGATATATTAGCGTACTGAAAAATTCGAAAATATTTTTTAGGTTAAAACCTAAAAGTCCACCCTCTAATATAATATATTTATATACTTATGAGTAGTAACGTAATATATGGTTATGGTGATTCACACTTTTGATTTGGGGGTGACCTTTTTTAAAAACTGAGAGGAATTAGGGTCTTTTCATTGTTTTTAAGCAAAAGTTCATCGATTTTTGATACAGGATATCTTTTATTTGAAAAAAAGTCAAAAAGTTATAACCCTAATATATATATATATATATATATATAATATATATATTATATATATATAACGTAAAGAACGACGCTTGTATAGGAGATATTCCGCGCAAGACGAGAGAGAGAAAACGGAACAAATGAAAAAATGAGGTAACCACCTGGGAATCGAACCCGGGATCTTCCGATTGCCGGTCAGACGCGATACCATTACACCATGGACCTCACTCTTCCAAATGCCGTAATTCTTCTACATACTCGCAGAAACAATGTAGAAGAATTACGACATTTGGAAGAGTGAGGTCCATGGTGTAATGGTATCGCGTCTGACCGGCAATCGGAAGATCCCGGGTTCGATTCCCAGGTGGTTACCTCATTTTTCATTTGTCCGTTTTCTCTCTCTCGTCTTGCGCGGAATATCTCCTATACAAGCGTCGTTCTTTACGTTATTTATACTGCGTGTTCTTTGCAGTTGAATGTATATAATGTTACGGCATGCGGGAGGTGCCCCCTTGGGGCATTGGTTTCTGCGAGTATGTAGAAGAATTACGGCATTTGGAAGAGTGAGGTCCATGGTGTAATGGTATCGCGTCTGACCGGCAATCGGAAGATCCCGGGTTCGATTCCCAGGTGGTTACCTCATTTTTTCATTTGTTCCGTTTTCTCTCTCTCGTCTTGCGCGGAATATCTCCTATACAAGCGTCGTTCTTTACGTTATTTATACTGCGTGTTCTTTGCAGTTGAATGTATATAATGTTACGGCATGCGGGAGGTGCCCCTTGGGGCATTGGTTTCTGCGAGTATGTAGAAGAATTACTGCATTTGGAAGAGTGAGGTCCATGGTGTAATGGTATCGCGTCTGACCGGCAATCGGAAGATCCCGGGTTCGATTCCCAGGTGGTTACCTCATTTTTCATTTGTTCGTTCCGTTTTCTCTCTCTCGTCTTGCGCGGAATATCTCCTATACAAGCGTCGTTCTTTACGTTATTTATACTGCGTGTTCTTTGCAGTTGAATGTATATTATATATATATATATATATATATATATAATAAGAAATCTTTCTCCGTATATTACTTAAAGAATCAATTGAAGCATACTAAAATCAAAATATTCACCTTAAGAAATTTAATTGAAACATATTAAAACCAAAATATTCACCTAAAGAAATTTAAAATCGTAAATTACTGACACCACTGGCCTTTCCATTGGAACACAGGTAGCATTTTTGGTATTATTATAGTTTCAACCACAACTCGTTTTGAAAAATAAAAATTAGGTTTTCCGGTGGTTTCTGATGTGATTCATCCGAAAATGACATTCATTTCTGTCGCAAATTACTCGTTTTTGTGAAATCGGGGTTTTTGGGTGGTGGTGGTGGGGATCAAAAACGAGTGATTTGCGACGGAAATGACCCCCTCACCTTAGTTTCTAATAAAAATTATTGCAATGCGTAGAAAATAATAAATAAAACCTTTCCTTTAAGTAACATTTTTTCGGTCGATCATATTTATGGAGATATTTGCTTCTGAAATTTAAATTAATGATATCCATTTGACGTGACGTCACGTCAAATGCGACTTTTTTTCATAAAATATTTTTCCTGATTGGGCTATTTTTTCGCTATTCTGCGACTTAATTAGTTGGTTGGTTTATGTTTTGGCTATTTTTTTTTTCCTAATTAAATTTAGTTTGGTCGTGTTTGTGATAGAATTATGGCACTAAAAAAGTGCGTAACTTAACAGGATCTTTTCCGTTTGACTGCCGCCATTGAAACATAAGAGGTGAGTGCCCCCAGCCTTCTTTACTTAGCCTTATAAGGCTAACTAACGAAAATATCACGACCTAACCTAACCAATTGTTAGGTCAACTGTACGACCTTGACGATTGGTTAGGTTAGGTCGTGATATTTTTGTTAGTTAGCCTTATAAAGCTAACTAAAGAAGGCTATGTTTCAATGGCGGCAGTCAAACGGAAAAGATCCACTGGTAAATGTCCAGTATTACACCCGTCTCCCTTTCGAGGTGAAATTTATGTTTTTCCTATGGTTTTTGATGTGTTTTGAACGAATCTGACCTTCAAAACCGTCGGAAATGACTCGTTTTTTAAATACCCCCCCCCCAGCTGGCAATGTGGGGGAAATCACAGAAAACGAGTCATTTCCGACGGTTCTGAAGGTCAGATTCGTTCAAAACATCAAAAACCATAGGAAAAACAAATTTCACCTTCAAAATTGACCTAACCTTCCTAACCTATCCTATCTTAGCCTATCTACAACGCCACAGTTTCTGGTCTTGACGATATGTACACTCCGTTTTACAATGTGGACACTTCACTACTGTCGGTAGAACACTGAGCACGCAGAAACTCAACACTTTTCTAAATTTTCATAGAAAGCGACAACACAGCGGTAATAATCGAACAAGCACGTCTCACACGAAGCCATTCCGGTAGCAAACTAATTCAAATTCGAAATGGATGGAGCGCTCTGATTGGGCAGACATGTGACGTCAACACAAACGAACACACAAACGAACGTACGAACACACAAACGAACGTACGAACACACAAACGAACGTACGAACACACACTAGATACACACCAAAAAAACGTTTATATCTCGAAAACGAAGCATTTGCGACGGAAACGCTATAGAAGAAAAGTGTCTTAGAATTAAAAAATCTACCTAATGAACATATAATAATTGCTGGACGTTAGACGGGTGTAATAGTAGAATAATACCGATCCACTTAACGTTATTACATTATCATTTGTATAATTTAGGTCTCGGGGGTACGGGGGCTCCGCCCCCGTAAAGATCACGCATCACAAATTGATCGGTATAGGGTTCCTAGGTTTTCCTAGGTTTTAGTGGTTAGTTGTGTGTTTGAACCCAGTTTGGGGACATAATATAAGCTGGGTCAGTAAAATTAGGCCTACATTGGTAATCGGACGTGCCTAGGCGTCACGTGCCTAGAATTGCTTAACAAAAAAGTTCAAATTATTTATTACTAGTACAGTTCCCGCCGCTTCGCTGACGGTTAGACAGGCTAAACTACAAAAAAAGAACCCAGCCGTGAAAATTTTGAGCTTCACATTGTGTCAACATTTCTGAATCTGGTATCTCCCAAAACCTCCTCACCCCCATTCATACAACTTGGGGGCTCCCTCCCCAATTACCCCACCCATCCCCCATTACCCCCACCCCCACCCTTCCCCCATTGCTAAACTACAGAAAAGAACACAGTCATGAAAATCTTGAGCTTCACATTGCCGCCCGTAATACAATTTCTCAATTTTTTTCTCAATTTTTTCTCACAATTTCTGAAAGTGTACGGACAGACGGACAGCTCTCTTATTATAGTATAGATTAAAACCAGGAGTGTGGTGAAATTTTTTTCCAGGGCTGCAGTTGAGATTGATCCTGCATTTCGGAGTTGTTTTTTGACTGGTATAAGATCACTCTGGTGTTACTCCCACTTGACCAAACCTGAGTAACTATTTTGATATAACTTGATAGTATCAAAGTTGGTGAGAACAAAATTTTTAAGCCTAGGACCTAACTTAGGAACATAGCCTACCCTACAAAAATGGGTTTTGACAGTGACTGTAGAGTTCGTAAAAAGGAAGTTAAGAGTAAAGATAGAGCTATTGCATGTGATAGCTGTGATGACTGGTATCACGTAAGCTGCAAAGGCTTTACAAATGATATATATAAAGGTATAAATGCTGCTTCTAAGCTTAATGTCAACTTGATGTGGTTTTGTGACAAGTGTAGTACTCAGGGGCATCCGCAGGATTTTTCGCAAGGGGGGGCAAAACTAACTTATTAGTTCTTTATTAGGTAGAAAAAAAAATGCACTGCAACCACTACCTACGAGTAAAAACCGTCATCTCCCCTTATCATAGCCTGCTTTCGGTGCTAAATTTATGTACTTAGTAATACTAAGTACCAGGGGCATCCGTAGGATTTTTCGCAAGGGGGGGCAAAACTAACAGTAATTATATAGAAAATGGCGCAACCCGAAGTATGATGTAAAAAACATTTTATTAGGTCAATTTCGATGTGCTGAAGCCAAATCTGTTAACCATTTGCTGTGCAAATGCTTCAAATTAGAGTAAATGTTATTTATATTTTACTCTTATTTTGAAGCATTTGCCTAAAAAATGGCTAACAAGCACATGAAAACTAACCTAACCTAACCTAAGAGTAAAATAATCAAATCAACTTACCTTTAACTTAAACATTGGGAGGATACAACTTTGCTGCAGCTTTGAGGAAAAAATGAAGTCTCTGATCACTAGGGACATTATGTAAAAATAAATATCTAGCAAAATATTTAAAATAATGTTAAAGGTAAGTTGATTTGATTATTTTACTCTTAGGTTAGGTTAGGTTAGGTTAGGTTAGTTTAGTTTAGTTTAGTTTAGTTTTCATGTGCTTGTTAGCCATTTTTTAGGCAAATGCTTCAAAATAAGAGTAAATGTTATTTATATTTTACTCTTATTTTGAAGCATTTGCCTAAAAAATGGCTAACAAGCACATGAAAACTAACCTAACCTAACCTAAGAGTAAAATAATCAAATCAACTTACGTTTAACATTATTTTAAATATTTTGCTAGATATTTATTTTTACATAATGTCCCTAGTGATCAGAGACTTCATTTTTTCCTCAAAGCTGCAGCAAAGTTGTATCCTCCCAATGTTTAAGTTAAAGGTAAGTTGATTTGATTATTTTACTCTTAGGTTAGGTTAGGTTAGTTTTCATGTGCTTGTTAGCCATTTTTTAGGCAAATGCTTCAAAATAAGAGTAAAATATAAATAACATTTACTCTAATTTGAAGCATTTGCACAGCAAATGGTTAACAGATTTGGCTTCAGCACATCGAAATTGACCTAATAAAATGTTTTTTACATCATACTTCGGGTTGCGCCATTTTCTATATAATTACCAAACTAACTTATTAGTTCTTTATTAGGTAGAAAAAAAAATGCACTGCGACCATTACGAGTAAAAACCATCATCTCCCCTTATCATAGCCTGCTTTCGGTGCTAAATTTATTACTAAGTACATAAATTTAGCACCGAAAGCAGGTTATGGTAAGGGGAGATGACGGTTTTTACTCGTAGTGGTCGCAGTACATTTTTTTTTCTACCAGTCAAGTCTATTTTTTATGTTATATGATACTATGATTAACTATAATCGTGTAAGTTTCAGTGAAATTGACCAAAAGGTTTTCAAGAGAAAAAAATAAATAAAACACTCAATATAATGATCTTTGCAAATAATTCCATTACTATATCTTTCAGTATAGTTTATTTAACACTTCTAAGTTCAACGACACGCACTTCGGTAAAGTAAACGACATTTCCTTGAATGTGGAAACACTGACTGAGCTGCAGTAGAATTATAGAAGTCGTTGCGTGGGCAAACACAAATTTCCAAGGGAGGGCAACTGCCCCATGGTAGTACTGTAATAAAAAATTTTGGTATTATTATAGTATTACACCCGTCTAACACCCAGCAATTATTATATGTTCATTAAGTAGATTTTTTAATTCTAAGACACTTTCCTTCTATATCATTTCCATCGCAAATGCTTCGTTTTCGAGATATAAACATTTTTTTGGTGTGTATCTAGTGTGTGTTCATACGTTCATTTGTGTGTTCATTACATGTCTGCCCAATCACTGTGCTCCATCCATTTCGAATTTGAATTACTTTCGTACCGGAATGGAACACTCATTCCACTCATTCAGAAGTACATTAGGCCTGGTTCTATGATTTATAGAGATTCCTGGGCTGCCTACAAGACTATAAGTGATTTAGGATAGGTTAGGTTAGATCAATTTTGAAGGTGAAATTTGTTTTTCCTATGGTTTTTGATGTTTTAAACGAATCTGACCTTCAAAACTGTCGGAAATGACTCGTTTTTGATTGCTGGCTGGGGGGAAGGGGGTTATCTCAAAAACGAGTCATTTCCGACAGTTTTGAAGGTCAGATTCGTTCAAAACACATCAAAAACCATAGGAAAAACATAAATTTTACCTCCAAAGGGAGACGGGTGTAATACTAGAAATTTACCAAATTTTAATGAGTCCAGAGGGTTTATTAGTGAGGGAGAGGCCAGACCAACCTATAGAGATACTGCAGTTGAGCCTTAATCTAGTGAAGTAGCAGTTCAAGTAAACTTAAATGTGTCTATACCTCATAGTGAGCCAGGCCTAGATATCCTCAGACAATTTCTGAAAATGATGGGTTGACTAAACCTAGGAAAACCTGGAAAGCTAGAATTCAAGAGCCAAGGAAAAGTGCCCTTATAGAACTAACCAATCAGTTTCATACTTTCTCGCTGGTCCAGGATCAAGATGAGAAAGCTGAAGAAAGTAGGCCTATAAAACAAAATGTTAGTAATAATAATCCAGACTCATATAAATCCAGGCACTCTAAAGCTATAGGTGTGTTTGAACCAGCATCCATTATAGGTGACTCTCAAGTGAGGGACCTAGGATCTAAATTACCTAGAGGTAGCATAACTTATTGTTATCCAGGTGCAGGGATAAATAGAATTAGTAATAAAATTATAGAAAAAGGATCTGGTATTGACCTAACTGTCCCAAAGAATATGGTTATACATGTAGGTGGAAATGATATAAAGGGTAAGCACTCCGAAGAAATCATGGAGTCACATAAACAGTTATTGATGAAGTTAAAGGAACAGAGACTTAACCTTAAAACATCTATCACAGGTATAATTCCCAGGATACATGAGAATAATAAGTGGTACTCACAAGCATTATATATAAATAGTAGGCTTAAGATACTATGTCAGAGTATGGAAATTACATATATTGAACTGTGGAATAAATTTTACAAAAAAAAGAATTCTATAACGGAGATGGAATTCACCTTAATAGTAAAGGGACTGATTTACTATCAAAGATTGTATCATATAATTGACTAAAAACCAAAGGAATAGGCCAAATTAGTACACACATCAATACTCTTGATAACAATAAACTAATAAAAAATATAATCAAAACTCAAAAGAAAAAGGTCAATAAAGAAAGTAAAAGAGATGCAAATAATATACCATCACTGGTTCTTGTTCTGACTAAATTACAAGCAAGATATTCCAAGGGTTCTTTGTCATTTTTCTATGTAAATGCAAGAAGTATCCAAGATAAAATAAATGAATTCAAAGCATATATAGGTATTGAAAATCCTGATGTTATGATTGTCACTGAAACTTGGACAAAATTCAGTATGATACCAAATAGCCCATTTAGTGAAAGAGATAATGCCATTACTTATGAAATTGATGGTTATGAACTTTTTTATTATGAATGTAAATATTCAGAGGGTGGTGGAGTATTTATTTATACCAAGACAAATCTGAATCCAGTTGAAGTTACCTCCATTAAAGAGGAAATAGCTGAATTTGTATGGATAGATATTGGGCATAAAAATGCCAGGAAAATCAGGATAGGGGGTATTTATAGACCACCTGAGAGATGTTCAGTTGCAGGAATCCCCAAAAGTAGAGAAGAAAATAAGTATGTAGAAAATGAACTTATTGATGAAATAAATAAAGCAATGACAAGCAATATTATTACGTATTGTTGGAGATTTCAATTATAGGCATATAGACTGGGAAATATTACAAATACCAGAAAGTAATGAGAGATTCTTAGACTGTATAATTGAGAATGGTTTAACCCAGTTAGTAAAGGAGCCAACCAGGGCTGATGCCATTCTAGATTTAATTCTAACAAATAATCCAGATACCTTCCAGGATATCTCAGTTTCAGAAACACTAGGTTCAGGTGATCATTGTATCCTTCAGTTTAATATTGTTTGTAATTCAAGACCTAGTGAAAATAAAGTAGAAGTTCCAGATTTTAAAAGAGGATATATAAATGGACTAGTAAATGATCTGTGTTTAATAAATTGGACAGATATTCTACAGCCTGAACAGACAGTAACTAGTATGTGGGAAAAATTTAAAAGTATAATAATGAACATACAAAGGAAGCATATCCCACAGTGTAAAATCAGAACTGGAAAAAAAAAAAACAACCTTGGATAAACTGCAATGTAAAAAGAGCAATCGGAGAAAAACAAAAGCATTTCATAAATTCAAAAGAACTAAAAATGGCACAGACTCCGAAATATATAAAAGTAAAAGAAGCATTTGCAAGACAGCAATCAGAGATAGCAAACAAGACCAGGAAAAAAGCCTAGCCAAGAATTCAAAAAACAATCCTAAGAAGTTTTTCAGTCACTTCAATTTGAAAAGTAGAGTGAAAAAGAAAATTGGCCCCCTCCATATAGATGATAAAACTATAGATGATGATCTTGAAATAACTGAAGAACTAAACAAATACTTCTCATCAGTATTCACAAATGAAAATTTAAATAATATTCCTGATCTTATACTACCGTGACAAGATAGAGAAATAAATTAATTAAGGGTAACAAAACTAGATATCCTAAAAGCAATAGATAAATTCAAAATGGAAAAATCTCCAGGGCCAGATGAAATGCATCCAACAGTCATAAAAGCTGCCAAAAAGAATATAGCACAGGCTCTAGAAATTATTTTTAATAAATCATTCACATGTATTGAAATTCCAGAGGATTGGAAGAAAGCAAATGTGGCTCCAATCTTTAAAAAAGGAAATAGAAACTTGGCAAAAAACTACAGACCCATCAGCCTCACCTCCATTATTTGCAAATTACTCGAAAGTATCATTAGAGGTAAAGTTACTGAGTTCCTTGAAGAGTGCAACCTTATAAATGATAGACAGCATGGCTTTCGAAATGGAAGGTCCTGTCCATGACTCCAGATTTGAAAAAATTTACTGGAGCACAGCTCTGAATTTACTTTTTTTCCCCTTACACCACTAGATAGGTTAATGATAGTAAACTCTTGAATTGACGACATACCAATTACAAATTGTTTTAGCTAAACATAATAATACAATAATGTAGTTTATAACTCACCTAAACATTTTATCAGAAGCATCATCAATATCTTCTTGATTATCATCATCTTCATCCTCAACAGCTATATCTACATCAGGCATATTAGTGTCACTATTTGCAATGTTTTCCATTATATCACTTGGTACTGAAAATGAATCATCAGCATGCCCTAGATCCTTCTTTTCCACCAATTTGAATGTAGATTTGATCAAATCATTGTTCAGGATTTCTTGTATTGATTTACACTTGCTTAAATGGGCTATGGAAATGTCAAATTTGTTGCTTTTTGCTTTATTAGATTTGGATGCAACACTTGAACTTGAAGGCATATTTTGACTCTTCTCTTTATTAACCACAACAGCTTGGTGAGTTTCTTTTGTTAGGCGCAAAATTGCATTCAATGTCTTCTGGATTTGGGAATTTTCAAATTCCTCTAAAGCAGTTTTGTTAGTCTGATGCGCAGATTCCTCACTTACCTTTTGTTTCTTAGGTGGAGGAGAAGCACTTTCTTCAGTCTGTGAAACATCTAGTGAAAAAGTTTCATTTTCTAGATTAGCAGTTGATGAAGTTGGTTCATTTTTCTGAGGTCTAGCACTAGCACATTTTGTGAATAAACTAAATGACTGCTTTACCATATCTCTTTGCTGCACTTCATCCTGGTATTTCTTTACTGCAATATCTAAGCTGTGGGCCCAAACTCTGGGACCTCTTGTATTGTAACAAATATTTTTTTGGAATTAAAATGTTCCTCCCAGTTTTGCTTCTTTGAATATTTGTTCTTGCATTGACCACAAAAGTAACCCCTTTTAACACCCTCACTTTTCTCTCCAACTTCATCAATATTAGGATCCATTATTGATTATTGACTACCTGAAAAAATACAAAATAAGTAAAAGTTAGTAAATATAGTATGGTAAAAGTGAGTAAAAGTAAGTAAATATAGTACAATGAAAGTAAGTAAAAGTAAGTGCTTTAAACTTAGTAAAAGTAAGGAAGAGTAAGTAAAAGTAGGTAAGTTAAAGTACCAGTAAGTAAAAGTAAGTTTAAACTTAACTAAACTTTTCAATTCTAGAGTCATGGTGGATTACTTAAAACCGCACAAGTAATTATCTGGCCAATTTATCAAACCTGGCCGAGATCAATGGAACATAGTCCAATCCTGATAATTTTATATTAAAAAAATATACGTTTTAATAAAATTTTAATTATCAAAATATTGAAGCTTAACAAAAAATAAAAATAATTGTTAAATATGGAATTACCAACTAAACTTAAAATAACTAAATTTGTAATTTAAAAAAAATTGGTTTGTACAAGAACGTATACGCAAAAAAATTGCATAACGTCTAGCGGATGAACAAAACCCAAACCCAAATTTACTTTTTCTCATGGTCAAATTTACTGGAGCAATGCTCCCAAGATCCCAGGAATCTGGAGTCATGGTCCTGTCTAACCAACTTGATTGAATTTTATGATGGAGTCCTATTGCATTTGGACAATAAAGAGCCAGTAGATATAGTATACAGTGGACCCCCGATTTGAGTACGTAATCCGTTCCAGCATGGCGTACTCAATTCGAAATGTACTCATATCGAACTTAATAACCTATGGGAATTAATTAATTCGTTCCAAAACCCAAAAGTTTCACCCCACCCCTACTTTTTCTATAGAAATTGGCCATCACTATAACAGTACACTATGTCACTATGCCACAATATAAAATACAGTATCAAAGTCACTGCATGTACGAATCACTAAATTTATGCTATATTTTCATTATTTTATGCTGTAATCAACAGAAACTAACATAAATAAACACTAAGTACAAAGTCAAAAAACAAAATGTACGAAATTCTAACAGAAATCCCTAAGAAACACCTGTACTATTCAAAACATTAGACCCTGAATGTTCCCGCAATGAACGCTCTAGACAAACTGAAACGCGTTTGGTGTCGCTGGCTGGCGTACTCAAATCGAGTTTTCTACTCAAGTCGAGTTAATAGGAGCCTATGGACGAGCGTACTCAAATCGAAAATACTCAAATCAATGCGTACTCAAATCGGGGGTCCACTGTACTTAGATTTTGCAAAGGCATTTGATACTGTTCCTCATGCAAGATTGTTGGTAAAAGTTAGAGCCCATGGTATAAGAGGTCATATAGCTGACTGGATAGAAGAATGGCTGAGAAACAGAAAACAGAGTTCATCTAAATGGAAATAAGTCTACTTGGAGATCCGTATTGAGCAGAGTCCCACAGGGGTCTGTGCTGGGACCTCTGCTTTTTGTTGTCTATATAAATGATCTAGAGAAGGGCCTATCATGTAAAACCTCAAAATTTGCTGATGGTACAAAATTAAGCCATAATGTCAAGTCAGTAGCAGGAGCAATGACAATACAAAAAGACTTAGACAGAGTAACAGCCTGGGTAGATAAGTGGGAGATGAAATTTAATGTTGATAAGTGCAAGGTTATGCATATTGGGCCAAAAAATCTAGAATTTGAATACAATATGAATGGAATTTGGATTAAAAATGATGACAAAGAGAAAGACTTGGGTGTCACTGTGACTAATAAACTTAAACCCTCAAATCACTGTATGGTAATCAGAAATAAAGCAAATGCTAGACTCAATCTCATGCACACACACATTGAATACAAATCACCCAATATTATAAAGCAACTATACATTTCATATGTGAGACCCCTCCTCGAATACTGCATTCAATTTAATAGTCCCTATTTGATACAAGATATTGAAAAACTGGAGAAAGTACAGAAATGAGCAGCAAGAATGATCCCCTCTCTAAGACAATTGACATATAAGGAAAGACTGGCGTATCTAAGCATGTTCTCATTAAAAAGGAGGAGGTTAAGGGGTGATATGATAGAGGTGTATAAAATGATAAATGGATTGGATAAGATAGATTTTGAGTCTCTCTTCATTAAAGATCACAATAACCAGACGAGGTCATAGTATGAAATTATTTAAGCCAAGATGTAGAACAAATTTAAGAAAACATAGTTTTACAAACAGAGTAATTAAGTTTTGGAACAGTCTGACAGAAGAAGTGGTGACTTCAGATACACTTGATTCTTTCAAAAGAAAGTTGGATAGTTTGATGTCTGCAAGGGACATCTGGTGATGGTGTTTAAGCCCATTTTTATTGCAGGAATGGTACT
Organism: Bathynomus jamesi; assembly: GCA_023014485.1. Taxonomy (NCBI): domain Eukaryota; kingdom Metazoa; phylum Arthropoda; class Malacostraca; order Isopoda; family Cirolanidae; genus Bathynomus; species Bathynomus jamesi. The sequence goes on from JAJOZX010004301.1 coordinate 340,045, forward strand.
AGTTTATTTCATATATTGTGTGCATTTGGGTGATAGATCCCACAGCTCAACACAGGTGTTGTGGGATATAGGGAGGCAGCATCTTGGGTTAGGGGATACTCTCTGTCCTTACACACCCCATTTAAAGAGATTCCTCTGCTGAGCAGTGCCCCCCATAGTACTGAGAGATATTGAAAAACTCATGATCTTCACTTGCCCCACAAACACCTTTAAATGGGAGACCCAAAATGGGTGCACACACATTTCTACATTACTGTACAGTCCTTACAGCCACACCTACACTTTTCCTCCTAAGTATATATATATTGTAATGTATATGGTTGTAAATTGTGACTTGGTCCGCAATTGATATGGACTGTGACACTTATTTTTGGTTGGCAAGGTACTGGTATTGATGGGTCCTGTAATGAAATTGACTGGATTCTTTGGATCTGATATATTTGCATGTCAGTTATAAATAGATATAGCGTGTAACATATTTGTCGATAGTAGCCTATTATGACTTTGATCCTCTGGATCCAGAGATTCTATCTTTAGTTTTAAATTGATAATTAATCAGTTTTAAATTGGTCATTAGTTTTGTAAAAATTGGTTGTTGCCAATGTACAGGCAGTTTTTACATAGTGGAGCCACCTCGATGGGCCGAAGTGGCCCCTAATGTGCCCACTATAAAAATTTCTTATGTTCAGTAATTGTATACAACATCCCCCTCACCTCAATTTTATGAAATTGACTTCACAATCGATGTAAAACCTATATTTATAGTATGTAATTACTTTATTTATTTTCGGAAACCAACCTAACTTAATCTAACTTAACCCTAAGATATACCCAATGGGATACGTTAAATAAAGTAATTACATGCTATAAATAAAGGTTTTACATCGATTGTTAAGTCAATTTCATAAAATTGAGGTGAGGGGGATGTCGTATACAATTACCATAACTTAACATGTTATTACATTATCATTTGTATAATTTAGGTCTCGGGGGTACAGGGGTGGAGCCCCCGTAAAGATCACACATCACAAAGCAAACCCTATACTGATCAATTTATGATGCATGATCTTTATGGGGGCTCCACCCCCGTACCCCTGAGACCTAAATTATACAAATGATAATGTAATAATATGTAAGTTATGCACTTTTTTAGTCTTCATCTAGGGCACATGACGAATCAAGTTCTCAAAGTCAAAACCACACGAATAGCACGTCATAATTCTATCACAAACACGACCAAACTGAATCCAATTAGAAAAAAAAAAATAGCCAGAACAAAAACCAACCAAGTAATTATGTCGCAGAGTAGCAAAAAAATAGCCCAATCAGGAAAAATATTTTATGAAAAAAAGTTGCATTTGATGTGACGTCACGTCAAATGGATATTAATTAAAATTTATCTCCATAAATATGATTGACCAAAAATTTTTTTACTTAAAGGAAAGGTTTTATTTATTATTTTCTACGCATTGCAATAATTTTTATTAGAAACTGAGGTGAGGGGGATATTGTATACAATTACCTTATGTTCTTATGACATTCATTTCTGTCGCAAATCACTCTTTTTTGACCCCCCCCCCCCCCCCCCCCCCCCCCCCCCCCCCCCCCACCCCCCCCCCCCCCCCCACACACACTCAAAAACCCTGATTTCCCACGCATTCCCCCATATTGTAGCGGGGGGAGTCACAAAAACGAGTAATTTGTGACGGAAATGAATGTAATTTTCGGATGAATCACATCAGAAACCAACCACCGGAAAACCTAATTTTTATTTTTCAAAACGAGTTAGCTGTGGTTGAAACTATAAATTTACTGCTTTTTTCTCAACTCCAGTACATTCAAAATAAATTTGTCTATTTTCGTAACCAATTCTATCTTGTGATGCTTCTGTTACCACATTTACAGCATGTTCTACTCCCTGGCTGTGTCAGGGAAAAGGAATAAGCTGAAGTGGTTCATTTCGAACTTTAAGAAGATCATCATTTGTCAAATTCTGTAAAATAGGTGGAGGGGTGATGGTTTCCTTGTCCCAGTGATCATGTTAGGATAATCATCTTCAAAGTTCAGTGTTTTTGGCGGCTCAAAATTTCTCACATTGGTACTCCTAGTTCTTGCTCGAATGTTGTGCTGAAGAGCCAGCTCTCTGACCTCTCTTCTTGTGTCTTTTATCATTGAGAGTAAGATATTCTCTGGGTGGGCAAAATAGGCGTTATTTCTGAGGACACGCTCCATAATCATCTGATGCTTTTTATCTAAGCCTTTAAGCAAGTGCATGATATACCAAAAATTAGATGGTCCCTCATTTGCCTTTGGATGAGACTTCATCCAAAACCAGCCTAGAGCGTAAACCAGCATTATAATTTTTACTAGGTCTTGGATGTTTTTGTCTGGATTCCATGTAGAGACATATAAGTGCAGGATCCTGTTTGCTCGTGTTAGCCATCTTGCATGATGGAGGGCACCTGGGGATCTGGTGGCTAACGCTTGTGAGATGCATCCAGATTGTATGCTAATGCATATTTCATACATATTTCATGCATATATTTTTGGTTACTGCTGAAAGTTTTAACAATATTGGCCGAAACTACTTTAATGTTGCCCTCTACAGGGGTATAATCAACTATATCCAGTTTGGTCAAATCCTCCCAGAGTTTATTTCCAAGAGAACTTTAGAAGGCGTTTGGTCCCGAAGTTTTTCTATCAATTGCTTCAAATATGTGCTTGAAGGGCAGTTCATTTGCATGCAAAAGGCAAATCAGCCATTGTCCAGATATAATTCAATCAATTTTAGCACTCTGCCAATCCTGCCAGTGTTCACTGGGGTGCCATCGCATAGCAAAGCTTTGAGGGATTCTTTGCTATTAGAATCAACTATAAAAGTTATTCATCTGCAATACAACAAGCAGTTCCATTATCTGGAACTATATGATCCATGTAAACAACATCAGGTTCTTTGACTATTACATAATGTTCTTCGTACTCCATTCCCTTCTTTGTCTTAGTTTGATCTCTTCTACCATCAAATCCGATGCCTTCAATCTGTGTGTTCTCTGATTTCACTTTGATTATGTTCTTTTTACCCACACATATTCTTTCTCTTTCCACTTTTTTCCTATCCAACATATTGGTTTCGTCTAATATTCCCATATCCTTCAAAGTTGCATTTACTATAGCTGCAATACCTCTGTAACTTAAACGGTATCTATCTGCTGTTATTGTTAAGTTATCATAAATAATTCTGTTCTGATGGTTTTCTCTCAGCTCAAAATCTGGAACAAAGTCAATATCATCGTTGTCATCATCAATTTCCATGCTCTCATCTTCCATAATAGGTAAAGGGTCCAGTTTGCTGGTTGAGGCGACATTCATATCTAGGCTTATCTTGGCTCTTCTTTCTAATCCTTTAACTCTATCATGAGTCCTTTTTCTTGCTGAAGTCGTTACTCTGTCGATTGGTCTTAGTTGGTTTTTTCTTTGTTTCTGCCCCACAAAAGACTCCCACTCAATCATTGGAACTCTAATATCACATCTGCAATCCATTCGACTGATTTTTTTATCGTAGCAAGTACAAGTGCAAATATCAAACATTTCATCCAATGTCTCCACCTTCTGCTGAAAATTGTTGTTTCTTTGTTTTAATGGTACTTTATTTAGCTTTGCTGCAGATTCTATCAATCATTCAACTTTTATAGCTATTCCTTCAAATCCTATATGTGGAAAGGAAAACTTCTCCCAAATGGCTTCCACATCTTTAGTGACAATTCTGTAACATTCTTTTACTGTTCTAGAACCTTTCGAAATAAGTTCTTCTCATTTTCTTACCAATAAATAATGCCTAAATACATCAGCCTTTGAAGGAGTCATTGAAGGTGGAAATTCTGCAGGGTGACCAAATGTTGAATTGTGCATTTTGCTTCTTGTCTCGATGATTTCACTTATTTAGGCCAAGTAGCATTAATAACAAGAAACTAATTGTTAAATTCTAGCAATTGAATCATTCAATCTGAATTTAATATAACTCATTTGGAATTAAATCATAACTCATTCAATCATAAACAATCTGAAACTAAACAAAAAAATGTGACTAATTTATATAATTCATCTAATCTATCTAAATTAATCTATGTAATCTATTCAATCTATCTAAAACTCTATCTAAATAATCTATCCAAATTAATCTAATCTACTTAATGACTATATAATGCATGATTCTCACATTTGGGGTTTATATCTGTGGAGAGAGTAAAATGGGGGGGATGCTATGGAAGGGGTAAGGGGAGTCGCATATATACTCTTAAAAAAAAAAAAGAGAGATCATTATTTCCAACTACATGCATACTGTGGAATTGGAGAAACTCGATTTTTTATATGTTTCAACCACCCCTACTGTACAGTAATGTAGAAATGTGTGTGCATCCATTTTGGGTCTCCCATTTAAAGGTGTTTGTGGGCAGGGCCGGATTAACCATTAAGCAAAATAAGCCCGTGCTTAGGGCATCAAGGGAAGGGGGGCACCACAGAAATTTTCCATTGTCGGATTTACCATGGATTTATTATACTATTATAATCGCGGCTTATAGCCTATAAGCTGTTGAAAACTGAATTATATATATTCATATATAGTATTTATTTTTTTTCATTGTTTGAATTTGGAGTGAACAACAACCCTTTTGAGAGAATAAATATATTTCGTTGTAATCACACACTTTACGCTTTGCGTTATTATTTTGTTTATATCAAATCTTTGAGCGCCATATTAAAAATACATATAGATTAAATATTTTCGTGTGCTATAGGAAGTTATTCTGAATGTGTGATTTGTGCATATAATATTAAATATATATTTTACATAATCATTTGGTATTGTTTTACAGAAAGATTTAGGTTTATAGAATTGTAATATAAATTAATATTAAAATAAAAGAAACTATAAACTCTCTATATTGCTGTTGTATCAAGTGATGTTTATCACGGCCATTATAATAATAAGATATACTGACCTAAGTTAATTAGCGTTGAAGAAGTTTATCTGTTGCTCTCTCTTCTTCTCTAGGGTAAGTCTATGAAGTGTACTTTATTTGTATATATAACAATATTTTATCATACACGTATCTTTATTTTATAATTTATTTATCTATTGTCATAATAGTATAAAAGAATTTAGATTGTAATAACCAGAGTGAATAATTTGTAATGTATATATAACATCAAACGTAGTTAGGACAATTTAGGCCCTAAGCAAATGTTCATATTTCCTATAATTAAATATTGTTTTAAATAAATAAATAAATGTAAATATAAAATGTGGCTCATTAATAGTGAAATGTTAATATTGATATTTTTATAGATTGCGTATTATTAATTTTAATGTTAAGTATTTTTATTTTATAGGTTTCGGTTCCTTCTTTCGGTTCCTTCTTTTGGTTCCTTCTTTCGATTTGATTTGTATTCAACATTTCGAGTTGATATTTTGGTTGAGTTATATTTAATTGCCACTTATATTTAAATTGCCACTTTGGTTGTGTACGGTTCCCATTTTGTCTTTCTGAGAATAAAAGAACAAAGCCAAGATTGTGATATGTGTAACTGTGTTGATTGCCACATAATATACAAATAAAATATTCTTTTTATTTCTGTATTTTACAGACCCCAAGAACCAAGATGAAACGTGTTCAGTTAAGTGGTGCACAAAAGCGAAAACTATCAAAAGAGAAACAAGAGAAGACTGGATTTAGAGTCCAAGACTGCAAAGCTGACTGATTTCTTCACACAAGTTCCACAACGTCAACATGATATACCGATTCTGAATCAAAACCAATCTCCGTCATCAGAAGTGGACACAAATACCACTTTGATCACTTCAAAATCAAAATATGATGACGTTGGAATCACCGAGGTGTCACAAGCAGGTTCATCTACCACATGTCTCACTACTGATCTCACTTTGCCTGTAAATTCTCTTGATACCTCTACTGCAAATGTTGATTCAAGTTGCTTTACAAGACATTCTGGGGTTGAAATAATTGCTGAAAATGAAAGTTTAGTGGACCATAGTGATGGTGGTGAAATGAATCAGTCTGCAGAAGATGAAGTAAATATAGCAAAAGATCCAGGGTTGTGGCTTGATTTCTCTGCTGATGATGTGGCTTATTGGATTGCTTGTGGACCCAGTGACTGTCAACACCACAATGGGCCATTTGACAAGTCTTACCGGCATTTCAGTAGTGGCAAACCAGCAAGATACTGTTCACAAAAACTTTTCGTTGGGACAAAAGCCAATGGTGAGAAATACAAGAGAGAGTGGTTATTGTATTCACCATCAACAGGATCAGGGTTGTAAAAAGATGATTGATGCTTACCCAGAGGACTTGAACACTAATTTCTCTGCTGAGCTTCAGCAGTTTCACTCATATGTGTGCCATAAGTTCAGTGCAAAAAAAAAATGTAAAAACAAGATTCAGTCATGCTGAACTTTATAAAATAATTGTAGAAGACAATATTGAGTGTGCCTTCCCAAATGTAGAAATTGCCTTTGTATATTTTTAACATTAATGGTCACAAATTGCTCAGCTGAGCGTTCATTTTCTCAGTTGAAGTATATTAAAAATACCAACAGAACAACTATGCAACAAGGCAGGCTGGATGCCTTATCTCTACTAAGTATAGAAGCAGATGTGTTACGTAAGATTAGTTTTGAGGATCTGATCAAAGACTTTGCAATTAAAAAAAGTAGGAGAAAACTTTTCAAATATAAATGAAGTGGAAGTATACAAAAATAAACATTATTTTCCATCTTACTGTAAGTTTTGTTTCATTTCAAAAAATAAAATTTTATTTTATGGTTTATTTTTGTTTATATTTTGAATTACATATATATGGGGCACCAAAATCTTTTAAGTGCTTAGGGCCTCTAAAGGTCTTAATCCGGCCCTGTTTGTGGGGCAAGTGAAGATCATGAGTTTTTCAATACCTCACAGTACTATGGGGGGCACTGCTCAGCAGAGGAATCTCTTTAAATGGGGTGTGTAAGGACAGAGAGTATTCCCTAACCCAAGATGCTGCCTCCCTATATCCCACAACACTTGTGTTGAGCTGTGGGATCTATCACCCAAATGCACATAATATATATGAAATAAACTAGTACCATTAATGCAATAAAAATGGGCTTAAACACTATCACCAGATGTCCCTTGCAGATATCAAACTATCCACCCTTCTTTTGAAAGAATCAAGTGTATCTGAAGTCACCACTTCTTCTGTCAGACTGTTCCAAAACTTAATTACTCTGTTTGTAAAACTATGTTTTCTTAAATTTGTTCTACATCTTGGCTTAAATAATTTCATACTATGACCTCTAGTCTGGTTATTGTGATCTTTAATGAAAAGAGACTCAAAATCTATCTTATCCAACCCTTTTATCATTTTATACACCAGTCTTTCCTTATATGTCAATTGTCTTAGAGATGGGATCATTCTTGTTGATCTTTTCTATACTTTTTCCAGTTTTTCAATATCTTGTATCCAGTGGCGGTCCTAGCTTACATGATGCCCTGGGCGAACCTCACCTTCAGCGCCCTCCCCCCCTGTTCGCCAACACACACATATTCGAATCCCCCCAAAATAAAGGACAGACATAACTCTTTCACAAAATAACTTTTTATTGGACTAATTGTTGGAACTTCAGAACCAAAACAAAGACTCAAATTTCTGAATTTTACAAATCCTTCATCACGTAAATAGAATAACTCACTTAAGAGAATGTAATTATGATACTATGAACAGGAAAAATACAAATTAAATTGCACAACTGCCATAAATAAACTAGAGAATCAAATTTCTAAATTGTACAAATGCTCTATCACATAAATAGAATAAGACACTTAAGAGAGGGTAATTATTATGCTACACTTTGAACAAGAAACAAAATAAATTGCACCACAGCACAACTGCCATCTAAAGCCTGACTCTTCTTACCTTCCTTGATGCAAAGTCATGAATTAAATCATCATATGAAATCTGCTCAGCAATTGTATGATTTATACTGATGATGGCCAGACTGGTAAGGCGTTCCTGTGACATAGTTGACCTCAGGTAGGATTTGATGAGCTTCAGCTTTGAAAAGCTCCTCTCTGCTTCAGCAACAGTGACTGGAAGAGTAAGACCAATTCTGAGAGCAGTCCACAAATTTGGATATATTTCAGAGAGCTCCCTTTCATGGATAAATGTCAGCAGTTCAAGCAAGGATATGGTCTTTGATGGCAAGTCAGGCAAGTTCTTCAGCTCCTGTGCAAGCTCTCTGCCATCCAAGTCAGATTGTCCCTTAAAGTGTAGTGTAGTACTAAGGTTCACACATTGTTCTGTCAGCTCCTCAAATGTGAGATTTTGGAAATGTGTCAGCACTCCAAACTTCTCTCCCACAATTTCCAACGTGGAAAATCTTTCCTGAATGGCTGATGTTGCAGCATCAACCACTGCATTGAAAAATGTCACCTCCAGCTTCTTCAAAGCATCAATCAAGGGCTCATCAGATGCTTCATAGGAGAAGTGCCGCTTTGTGGACCTCAGCCGTTTTTGTTTTAACACAGCCTCCACATTCATTTGTTCACAGATATCTGTGGCTGCCATTTGTGCAGCCACAAAACCTGTTGCCCTGTAATTGCGGAGACCTCTCTCTGTTTTTTTTAGGAGATTTACTGCAACATCAACGTGCATGCTAGGAGACTGCATCTGCTTGCTCACATGCTGAATTTGGCACAACAGGTCATGCCACACCACTGAACAAATGGCGAAGCGGTATGACCCAACCTCCTCTGACAGAGATTGAGCCTCGACCTTTATTACAGAGTCTTTGGTGTGGTCCCTCACCTCGATCAGTGCATCTCTCACTGCAGCTGCCTGATATCTCAGGGGCTCCACACTCTTGATCTTGCTTTCCCACCTTGTATCAGACAACATCTTCAATGTGATGTTCACATGTTTTTTCAAAATGGCCCATCGTTGTGTGGAGGCTGAAAACAAGTTGTAAAGCTTCTGCAAGATGCCAAAGTAACTTGTGGCATCAATAGATCCCTTAGCAGCATCGGCCACAAGCAAATTCAGAGAATGAGCCCCACATGGAACAAACAGAGCTCTGGGATTAATTTCTAGGAGCCTGGATTGAACACCCTTGTTTTTTCCCCTCATGTTGGCCCCGTTGTCGTATGATTGTCCTCTACAGTCCATGAAAGGAACTTTTAGCTCCTCCAGTCTCTTCAGAATCAGAGATGCCAAATGTTGACCAGTGGACTCCTCTGCCTCCAAAAACCCCATGAAATGTTCCTTTATATGGGGCTTCCCCTCCAGTGACACAACCCGAATCACAACTGACAACTGTTCAGTGTGGCTGATATCTGGAGTGCAATCTAGAATTATTGAAAAAAACTTTGATTATTTGATGTCGCTCACCATTGCTGAAATGGTCTTGCTGCTCGACAAATCAATGAGTTCGTTTTGTATGTGGTGGCCGAGGTAGCTGGTGTGACTGGAGGTCCCTTTTTGGACACGGTTAATGTGCTCTTGCATTATAGGATCAAATTGTGCCATCAGTTCAACTTCTTTCAGAAAATTGCCATTTGATGGTGAGAACAATTTTTCTGTATGTCCCCTTAGTGCCAAATTCCTAACTGCCAGAGAATGCACAATAGCAGTGAGACGTGTCAGCACCGCTCTCCATCTCAACTTCTCAGCCTCCAGAAGTGCCATCTCCTGCTTGTCAATGGTCTCCCCCTTTCTCATCCTCACTGCCAGTTCTTTCCAGATTTTCATAGAATTTAGGTGTTCTGAACTGTTGTCATGTGATGTGAGCAATGAGCTTGCATGCTTCCAGTCCGAGAGTCCCAAACTTGTTAAATTTATTTTCCTCTTGGAAAATAATGTACAACAGAAACAGAAAAGGCTGTTGTTTTTTAAGGAATAGACCAACCAACTTCTGGTTATATTTTCCCCACTAACCAATGACTTCCTGAAGTATTGATGGTGGAAACTTCTTCTGTCACTGTCGTTTCTAGGGAATACAAAGTCAGATGGTACTTGACTTGGTCCCCTGGAAACCAGTTGTGTCCGAATTCTCTCAGTCAGAACTGAAGGCCAGTTAGCAGGGTCGGTGGACAGAGACTCATCCTCAGGAGGCGATTCTGCTCCAGGCATTTCTAATAGAAAGAACAAGAGCATTACTCATTAGTATACACACCTAAGTTAGATAACACATTATTCACAGCACTTTGTTATGGTGGTGGTGTTATGGAATTATGGTGGTGAAACACCACACATACCCAGTAACCCAGACCCAGTGATAATAACATTATAATTTATAACTGTTTGCAAAATGCTTTGCAGGGATGCACACACATACACATACACACACACGCACACACTCACAGACATATGTGCACACAAACTCACCTGAAGAGTCCTGCCGGGGAGAAGTAGAAGCAAATGGGTCTTCATCCTCAGGATCAGACTGCATTTGTGGAGACATATGTGAGGCTGAGGAGGTAGATGGCTCCATAGCCTCAATAATGGCAGAAGTAGACGGCTTCTCATCCTGGCTAGTGGCAGAGGGTGTTCCAAAATATTTCAAAAGTGCCCCTGCAAATAGTAAAATAGAACATAACAGACCAATGCATGAATAGGCTAGTACAATTAATTTAACATGTTATTAAGCACAATTTATTAAACTTTTAGAATAGAAAACAAATGAATAATACAACCTCCTTGGTTAATGGCTAATTATATACATAATAGTACACTTCAAATGACTCAGAAAGCTATATCACAAAATAGCAGTGCAATATAGCAGTGAAGAGTAGATGACATAGCTCTATACCTTTATCTTTTGCTCGTTTCTCCTCTTCTTCTTTCCTCTTTTTTCTAAACTGAGCACCTGATAGCTTTGACCTCTTCTTATCCATTTGCGGTTATTTGACAGACCTTAGTGGCTTAGTGTGAAGATTCGTTCTGTAATAAATAATATACATTTCACTATTTAACCAAACCCAGAAAAATAACATTACATATGTTAAAGTATGGGCCTTTATTCCCAATAATATTAATCTGGAAGCATTTTGCATTGTTTAGGTCTTTTATGGGAAGGTTTATGGAAAATGCAATAGATGGTTTTTTATTAATAAAAATATATTTATTGATCTTTTATTATTTATTTTATTTTATTTTTTATTTTTATTTATTTCTTTATTTATTTATTCTTATTTTTATTTTTATCTTTTTTGCAGGTGCTCATGCCGCCCCTCCACAAATGCCGCCCTGTGCGGCTGCCCATATTGCCCATATGAGGAACCGCCACTGCTTGTATCAAATAGGGGCTATTAAATTTAATACAGTATTCGAGGTGGGGTCTCACATATGAAATGTATAGTTGCTTTATAATATTGGGTGATTTGTATTCAATGCGTGTCTGCATGAGATTGAGTCTAGCATTTGCTTTATTTCTGATTACCATACAGTGATTTGAGGGTTTAAGTTCATTAGTCACAGTGACACCCAAGTCTTTCTCTTTATCATCATTTTTAATCCAAATTCTATTCATATTGTATTCAAATTCTGGATTTTTTGGCCCCATATGCATAACCTTGCACTTATCAACATTAAATTTCATCTCCCACTTATTTGCCCAGGCTGTTACTGTAAGTCTTTTTGTATTGTCATTGCTCCTGCTACTGACTTAACATTATGGCCTAATTTTGCATCATCAGCAAATTTTGAGGTTTTATATGATAGGCCCTTCTCTAGATCATTTATATAGACAACAAAAAGCAGAGGTCCCAACACTGGCGATACAGTGCTTTTCCATCTTACAAACATGGTCTGCTCTGTATACCAGAATGCAAGTATCCTAAGTAGGCTATATATTTAGGTACCCCTCGACACAAGAGTTTCTTGAAAAGTTTGTGATGGTTAATGGTATCAAATGCTTTTGATGCATCCAAAAAACAGGAATATACATTGCTGTTTGATATCTTGTAGTTTAGGATGGCTTCCTTTAGCATATAAATACATATGTCAGTTCAGTACCATGTTTCACTCTAAAGCCAAATTGATTGTCATAAGTCTGCAAGTAAGTGCTTATCCTATTTTAAATGACATATTCTAACACTTTAGAAAGTATACTGGCAAGTGCTATTGGCCTATAATTATTCTTATCACAGATACTAGCACCCTTATTTATAACAACTGGCAACAATACAACTGACAAAATGGACTGTGGCAAGTACCCATGCATCATACAGCTTGTGAAACACATTGCAAGCATAGGTATTATACGAGGGCTACAACATTTTAAATGTTCTGCTTGTATGCCATCTAGGCCACAACTTTTGTTACCATCTAACTTATGAATAGCCTGTCAGATTTCTGAGTAATTAATTAGTAGTTCCTCTGAGCATTCTAAATTTAGGCATATATTTAGCCCCCCCCGATGCAATTAAATAGGGTTTCATAATGATTTTTCCACAGTTCTGCAATGTTTTTTGCACCATGTACACTAGGGTGGCCCACTTTTCAATTTTTTTTTAAAAGTATAGGTTATCGTAGTTTTTCCCATTATTTGGCACTATACTAGCACATTGGTACCATTTTTACAAAAATTGATCAATATTTAGGGGTCTCACATCGACCTTGAAATTACGAGGTTTTTTTTTAAAAATGCTTACTTTTTAACTTTTTACTGAATCAAGATAAATCATTAAGTAGGGATGTTTTCTGAATCCTCTTGATAAGAGAAGTCGTTTGGTGTGCCTTCCAATGTCATATGACTAACGGTTTAAAAGTTGTGCCTGTATACAGGTAATATCAATGTACTAGTATAGTGCCAAATAATGGGAAAAACCACGCTCACCTATACTTTTCAAAAAAATCAGCAAATAGCAGACAAATAAGGAAGAAAGAAACGATAACTTAAACAATCACTTTTGCATTGTATTGACCACTATCACACGTCACTGGCTGCAACATTGTCCCTTTGTGCTATGTCATCGTGGCGAGTGATGACTTCTTGAAGTCGCCGAGCTCTTTCCGGTTCTTTTCCACCACTTGCAGAAGATCCTGCAGCTGTGCCGCGTCCTTTGTGACCATGCTTGCATAGTCTTGTATCAGTTGGACTCCTCTTTCAGCGACGTCATTGGTGACCTGGAGATTAGAGATCACATCCTTCAGATGACAAAAGTCCTCATTCTCGTCCCACTTATCAGTTGGCAGGGTGAGCCACGAAGACCCATACATCTTCAGACCTGCAAATAAGAACCAGGAGGACTCGTCGATCAGGTTGGGGAGTAGCGTCATCTCATCGACTGAGACGTTCTCGTATGTGAAGTCTTTGGGTACAGGGAGGTGGGACAGCTTCTCTGCCATCTGTTGCTTCACAGTGCCATCCACCTTGTTGCTGCATAGAGCGAAGATGACAGTCTGAGGCCTCAGATACCAGAAGTGACGCTTCTGCCACCTCACGGTCCACTGCCTTATACCTCAGAAAATGCTGGTATAGTACCAGGTCATTCAACGGCGCATCAGCTGCTACAGGGGCCACCAACCAAGCTGGTACGTACAGAAGAGCGATGAACACTACGATCCTGTGCAGTTTGTCGACCAGCTCAGCGTCGAGCTCCAGCTGCCTACTGAACATCAGCAGTTTTGTGTAGTAGATGACCTGAAACAGAATAGGCACCATTGTAAGTAAGACAGGTTTATTGTTACCAATTACTTTGTTTGTGTTATAATGAAATAATGTTTATCTTTGAATAACATTTAAACTTATCTCTAGATTATTTTTGTTTGAAAATACTAACTTTAGCCATCCATCTTGCATGGTGGTAGGCTCCTGGGCACATGAGGTGAATGCCACGGCGTGGTTGTGTCCCGAGTACCAGGAGCGTGATCTTTGCCACTTCCCGGTAATCATCTCTGACAAAACCAGAAGCTGTGCTCAGGAAGCTGACCGCCGCATCCCGGAGTTCTATTAGCCATGTACTCTCTGCCAGATTCTCGACCTGCAGCTTGCAGTAGGTCGAGAGATCGAGCTCGTCCCATCTTCAAAAATAATAAACAAGAAAATTGTGTGAGAAAACTCTGAAGTTCCGGTTTGGCTTGCTGTTTTATAAACTAGTGGAATATCATGTGTGTCCTAACTTTACCTTGCACAAAAAATGAACTAAGCTTCTCTTCAACTGCTGAAACAAAGGATCAGTTGGTGCCGTAGTCCTTCTGAGCAGGGTGATGGCTACTGCCCCCACGATAAGCTCTAGGACATGATGACGGCATCCCAGCTGGAGTAGCGGTTGCCCGAGCATGTTTTCCAGCCAGACAACTGCACCCTGCACTCTCCCTGTGTTGGTGGAAGTGGTGTTGAAGCAGAGTCCGATGACGCTCTCCACACATCCCCAATCTTCGAGAGCATGTATGCTTGCCCGCGCCTGCGACAGTCTGGTGCTGTCAGCAACAGCTGGGACTGACAGCAACTTTCCTTCTGTGCAATGAGGAGCCCCGGAGATGAGAATTGCTTGGTGGTGCTCCACCGTTCCAAGGAAGTTCTGAAACACATGCCATATATTTCAATTTCATGGTTGTAAAGTAACCTATATTGGTTCACATTCAGTTCTCTTTTTAATTGACATTATGCTTCATGAATCTCATTACTAAATTGATAGCTATGAAAACTTAATCAACTGACCTTGACCATTTTGCCATCCCAGTGGACAACAGTGTGCTTCGGTGGTGTGAAGGAGTCCTTCACAGCCATCGCCACTTCATGGCGATGTGACACACTTCCCCAGCGAGCCGTTTCTTTCGAGATGCTGAACTGATTGAGGTCTGCTGGCAGATCCACTGAACGTGTGATAGCAGCCACAATGCTTACTACCTATGTAGAGAATGGAAAGTAGAAACGAAACTGTCAAGAATACATGTGGGTTACGGGACACTTTAAAACTGATGCTATCGATGAATACTATACACAATACGCACCTGATTATTGGACATGCGGAAATGATCAGCCACTTCCATGACAGCAGGTGCATTAAGGATGCGGCGAGGAAGATTGACAGACACACTTGGCTCTTTCGGCAGGGGGAATGCTAGTTCTGTCTCCGACTCTCCTGACATGCCAGTATCATCATTCTCCATGGCCTCATCTCCGGTTTCGTATGCACACTTTGAGGTTTGTGGCTCCTGGCAAGGACATTTTCTTCCTTCCTGTAGCTTTCTTTTTACAGTGAAAACTTTATCGTTCCTGCTCATCATTGCCACCCGAGGACCACGTTGATCGAGGTAGAAGTCAATGTCTTCTTTCTTGTCCTTGCTGGACAGCAGTCGATTCTTCTTTATATCTTCGACAGTGTCAGATGCTCCGATATCCCACAGCTTGTCCACACTGTCCAAAAACTTCTGCCATTTTCCTCCGGCGTCAGTTTCTCGTTTTCTGCTCTTTTGGAGTAAGTGCCACTCTTTCCACAATGCCTCTAGCTTCCATTCGCAGTTGAGCTTTGTGATTGTTTTAATGCGGGCCATGTTCCAAAACTTTAAGACGTTGTTTACGGTTTCTTTGAATGCGTCTTTCCTGTTAGCAGTGTACTGGATAACACTGAAGAAACCGGTCCATGGGAGCGGGTTTGTGGAGGAGAACTGCCAGTTAATACCGGGAGCACCTCCCCCGGCCGTCTTCGTGTGGCAACCAATCGCTCTCGAGATCTCCGGTTTTCCTGAATCAGGGCATATCCCTCTAAAACCAGCTCTTTCATGGGTGACAGACTCAATCTAGTCGGGCGCCCATCCTCATCACCAGCATCAAGACCCTGTTCACACAAACTTATCTGGCCTTCCAATAACCGGTATATCTCCTCCCTATCCTCCTGAATGAGCTCTAGAGTTACCTCTAATGATTTCACTAGGGAGGAAGAGTCTGGAGAAGATAAACCACTTGACCCAGCGACACTGCAAGGAGAACTATGGTGAGGTGGACTATCAAAGCTAACCAATTTATCATCCACGGGCGATTCCCGTGCCCGGCCGGTTGCCTGGGGAATCGGTGACATCTCACCAATCGCGTTATCCAAATCACTACTGGACAGTTCAGGACAATCTCGGAATGTGACTTTTTTCACTCGCAACTCCGGTCTGAGAATGGGCCTAACAATAGAGGCATCGGGGAATCCTGAGAAATCTGGAGAATTGTCAGGAAACCCCAAGAAATCTCAATGACTATCAGGAGACTGACAAACTTGGAGAAGTGCCAGGAAAACCTGAGAAATCCGGTTCATTTGAACCAAGTGAACTCTCCGACGATTTGCTGGAAGACTCCCCAGAAGAGTCCAGAGCTACGGAAATCCAAGGACACACCAAGGGTACCCCCTGCTTTCCCGATTCCACCTCATCATGAGAATCACGAAGAATCCCACGAACTTTCTTCGGATGAACTTTCGAACAGATAGGCATAGTTTGGGACTTCATTCGGACAAGAATATTCCTGATCTGGTACATCAGGCTGATCTTCTGGGATAACCCAGGGAAGTTTTACCAATCGGGAGTAGCTTGGATGGTTCCTGAGAAAAAAAGGAGCCTCCTTCCAAGCGCGTAACTGTGTGTGATGGACACGTGATGTTGTCAAGAATGGTTGGTCATTTGGGTAGGCTGGAGAAATCACATAAGTGACTCCATTTGACTCTACCCGATCAATAAAAAATGGGCCACAATATCTGGGGAGAAACTTGTTCATGACAAGGTGCCCCTTTTGGACTACCTTCCTGATCACCAGCTGTCCTCTAGAGAAGGGACAAAAACTAGGGTGACCAGGAGCCCATTGTTCTTGAATCTGAGCCGAGATAATGGCTGGAATTGGGTCTGGATGCCAATTAGCGAATAAAAATTGCGCTGGAGACATCGTTAACTCCGTATGCACAGTACCATTGTATGATATGATGGCTCTGGGAAGGTGTAAATCCCACGAGCTAGGACCTTGAACAAGGTTTCTAAGAAACTCGCCAATGGTACGATTGACTCTCTCAACTGCCCCATTCCCTTCAGGACGATTTGGTGTTGTAAAAACATGAACGATGCCATACTGAGCTAACATTTGCTCAAATTCTTGACCTCTGAATTCGGGCCCATTATCAGTTAATAACTGACATGGCCTCCTCAACAAACTAGGCAGGACATGGGTCTCGAACAATCTTGCAATGGTGCTGGAAGTCTTATTCATGATTGGGATGGCTACCATCCACTTTGAATGGTGGTCTACTACTACCAGACAACCAATGTTCCCTCGAGATGTCTTCGGGAACACTACCAAGTCAGCAGCCACCAATTCAAAAGGTGACCTGGTCATGATCTTTAAGGTAGGTGGACCCTTAATTTGACTTGAGACTTTGTTCAGTTGGCACTGCGAACATGACATGACCACTTCCTGTACAACCTGATACAATTGAGGATGAAATACGTCTCGAGAAAGAACTTCCAGGACTTTAGTACGGCCAACATGGGCCATTTCAAGATGGACACTGATGGCAAGTTCAATCAGGAAGTTAAGTGAGATCAAGTTCTGTGGATACAGTTCAAGATCTAATGAGTCGTATTTAACTAGAATCCCGTTTTCTATACAGATGTCTTTAAGATAGCGGTTGTACCAAGATAAGTTTCTCGGGCAACAGGCATTCGCATTCCTTCTCCCTAGATAATTCCTAAGCCTGCGCAATTCTAGATCATTTCTCTGCAATGTTTCGACATTAACCCGTTCGAGAAGAGAATATGGCCTAACGTTTCCAATAACGATCACTTCAGGACCCTCTGATGGGTCTACTGCAGTTGCCAAGAAGGTAGCAACCACTTCTCCCTCCTTCAGGACACTATCGTTGGATAGATCTAGCACTAGTCCTGAAGTAGTCATGAAATTTGCTCCAAGAAAAAAGCATGATGGGAGAGAATCATCATCCATGATAGCAAATGGATGGTCTTTTGCTTTCACTTGCGTTCTCAATGATACATCCAAATTTACGAATTTGGTCACCAGGACGTTCAGCCATCCCTTGTATATTTACAATTATGTCTTGTGAGTAATCTTCCTGCTCACCTAATATTGTTTTCCAGGTAGTCTCAGCTCCGGAATCCACGAGAGCACAATAAGTCTGGCCATTACATTCAAGAGGAACAATTGCTCTAGATCGAGATGAATGAGCACACACGATATCAACTTGATACTCAGGAAAATGCAGGGTAACCTCCTGCCCCTAAGGATCATAGCTTTCATGGCTATCTATAATTGGATTCACTGGATCCGGATCTGAGTCAGTGGCATCATAAGAATTAATGGTGTTTATAAGAGACAGGTTATTAGCGTGGAATGTTTTCGTTTCCTGCAACAAGTTAAAGTGTATCCCACCCAGGCACTGAAGGTGTACTCTTTCTCTGCTATCATCACCCACTCCTGAGGGGACTTGAAACATGAGGGGATGAGTTGAACCGAAATGCAAGACAATATCCAGATTATATAAATGACTGCAAACCAGCAAAACCTCAAGAGTCATTGGCTGACCAGACAATGTCATCAACCGAAGACTTTGCTTTTTCTTTGCATTCAATTGGATCTTATATCGTGAGGGTTTAGTCATCAGTTCACCCACAAGCTACTTCCTGAATGAGGTGACACTGTCAGGACATTCCTTTTCCAAAACTTGAGTCAAGACATGCAAGAGACATTCGATTAATGAGTCACCACCAATGTTCCCTCTAATTTTTTTTAGTCCTTATGCACAAGAAATTTTCGTTGTGCATGCATTTAGATTCATGGTGAAAAATTGTGCAAACTTTTCTGAGCGCTATTATCTTCAAAATTAAATATATATAAATATTAAATATTTAATAAATATTATTTCCATAAGGTGATAGCTTGATCATTACGGTACTATTAAATGGATATTAAGAAACTGTTTACAATATTATATATTCTTAAAAAAGAAAACATTTTATCCATTCTAAAAATATGAATAAAATAAAAAATAGTAAAATAAAATTCAACAAAATAAAGAAATAAAATAAAAATAACTAATTGAAAATAACTATTTTAGTTATCATTTCTCAAAATAATTTTTAGCATTTAGCAATTTAAAATAGACTATCAAGATTAATACACGATTTTATCCATTCACAAAATAGAAATAAGATAAAAAATAATTGTATTTTTTACAAATTATGAGATAATTACTATTCGTTTTTATGCAAAAATAAGAAAGAGAAGGTTTATATTCAATGAGTTAATGTATAAAAGAAAAAAAATGCAAATACATAGAGTAAAAAAAATCTGTATTGCATAATTGCGCGGACGTCGGCGAAGTTGGGCGGAAGGGGTTAATACTTAAAAGAGCGACTTTAGAGTATGTTGATGCAAATGGTCAGACCTTGTGTGACGGTATGTTTTTGAAATTACTTCATTTACTGTCGTGACTCATGATACGCTTGAGCCTGTGCGCATTTTATTTTGCTGTGCGTGCGGGTTTCACAATGCGTGTACGTGCGCACACGCGCACACCTTAGAGGGAATGTTGGTCACCACCTCCTTCTGGTTTAAAAAGCACCATTAATCCCTTTGGAAAATTAGTGGGTGTCACTTCTTTTCCATCTTCCTGGGGTGTCTGGAAATGACGTGATAAAGTGTCAGCAGCTTGATTGTCTTTTCCTGGTATGTAATGGAGTTCAAAATCAAACTCGGCCAGGTCTTCTAGCGTCCGAGCAATTCTATCGTTTACCAGTTTCATGTTGTGGAGGTAAAATAGAGCCTGATGGTCTGTATTCAAGACAAAAGGGATGCCATATAAGAAGGTGCGAAAGGTTTTCACACCCCATTGCATTGTGGCTAGTTCGCGTTCAGTCACGGAATATTTACGTTGGGGTTTCGAGAAGGTCATGGAGGCATGTGCGATAATCCTAACCCTCCCATCTTGAACTTGAGTTAAGCATGCTCCGGCGCCGATAGCGGAGGCATCCACCCATAGGTTTATCTTTTCGGCAGTTTCACGATAATCTGGAAATGCAAGCTCTATCTCCCTCTGCATCTCAGTCTTGAGTACGTCAAAAGAAGACTCCATTTCAGGTGTCCATTGAAGATTAGTCGAAGCGGATTTACCAGTGAGCTCTGACAAGGGTTTTGCGAGACGGGAACATTGCGGTAGGAATTTTCGTTGGAAGTTGATGAGTCCAAGAAATTCCCTCAATTCACGAATGGTGGTAGGTTTTGGGAAGTTACTAACCTTTTCCATATATTCTGGAGACTTTGATAATCCACTAGAGCTAACTATGTGTCCTAAGAAGGGTACTTTTGACTTGAACCATCTGCACTTTGGAGGCTTGATCTTAATTCCATGATCTTCCAGGACTTTCAAAACACTGTCTACTAACTTCAGGTGAGCTGCAAAGGTCTTTTCCATAATCAAGATGTCATCAATATAAACAAGCACGTTCTTTCTGGAAAAACTCTTCAGGACTTCCTGCATTTCACGTTGAAAAGCTGATGGAGCATTTCTCAAGCCAAAACTGAGTTTTCTGAAACGCCAATGGCCATGAGGTGTTGAGAATGCGGTATAGTCACGACTATCCTCTTCAATAGGCATTTGATAGTAGCCGCGGACAAGGTCTAGGGTCGTGAAGTACCTTACTCCATGCAGACTATATACCAAGTCTGTAAGGTTGGCCATCAGGAACCTATCTGGCTTGGTAATTTTATTCAACTTGCGATAGTCAATGCATAACCGGATGGAACCATCCGGCTTTCTAATCGGGACTACCGGAGCACTCCATGGTGAAGTGGTAGGTTCAATAATACCAAGTTCATGAAGTTCTTGACACTGATCTTCAATTGCCTGTGTGATAGGTTCTGGAAATCTCCTTGGACGTTGAAAAATTGGGGTTTCATCGTAGAGTTTGATGCGGTGTGGGGTCATTCTCGCTGCACCAACATCGGAATCTCCACGACTCAATACTTCCTTTCGGGATTCCAACAGGCGATGAACACTTTCCTTCTGGTCTGGGGTTAACTCATCCAGACTTATTCCTGACTGTATACGCTCTGGAGTCCAATCTTGAAGAGTTGGAGACACTTGACTCGGGCCTATATCTCCCTGCGTCGCAGTTCTACACTGGAGCACATTACTTTCATGTTCAGGTATAACGATTGTGTACATGTATCCTATTAGGTCTCCCTTTTTAATCTTTCCCAATGACTTCCCCTTGTATACAATAAAACTGACGGTTGCTCAACATTCATGATACCTGGCACTCCAATTACCTTATCACCTAAATGAGCATTCACTGCACTACCATCATAAAACCACATGCTTGCCCCTTGTGAACATGCGCAAGGACCATTCAATTCACTTTCTCTCTCCTTCCACTCTACTGGCACTCGAACAGGTCCACAATCATTTCTTTGCACACTTTCAGCTGCCCAACATTTAACTTGGTATCTATGCTTCGTACACTCTGTTCCACCTGAACCCAAATACACATCCCATTTAGATCCATCCTCACAAGTTCCAGATATTCTTGACGTGACAAATTTACTTGCAAGCCATTCTTTCTTAAAAAATCTAGACCGAGGAAAAGTGGATAATTTGTGTCCAAATGCGGGATTACCAGAAATGTACAAGGCTTCATGACGATGTTATGTAGAGAAAGTGCAATATTTATTGACCCCAGAGTGTGGCATGCAAGGTCTTTACCTATCCCACGAATGGGTATACTGTCTTGTGTATCCAGAACAACCCCAACTGCTCAACCAGCCCTCCCGATATTAAACTAACTTGAGCCCCTGTGTCGATAAGACTGTTTATGATAGTGTTATTAATCACAACATCCAGTGTGAGTACATTTGCTGGCTCCAGCTCTGCAAACTTAACTCCTCGAAAATCAAGGGTAGGTAGATCAGGTTCCACAACTGGTGCCGCTTGTTGTGGAAAATCGTTCCAGAAGCTGCAATAGGGGTCGTTGGCTGTTGGCCAAGCCCTGGTTTCTCTGGAGCATGACTTTTCAAATCGCTCTGTGAGTCACACAACCAGGGGTCTTCAGGAAAAGTAGTTGCTAGGGGGGCAAATTCTGGAGTACATCTAACTCTGGGATGGTCATCATTATCAGGGATTGTGACAATCCTTTCCAACGAGTCCCTGTCCTCATTGGACATGCTTAGTTTTCCGACTGGGATGGTTGTTGGCCTTCATGATTTTCCATATTTGGATTCCCTGATGTCGATTGATGTCGACTTCTCAAGGGACAATACATGCCAGGGTGAGGGCCCTGACAGCGGGAACAATGATATTGTGCAGTAGGGTCAGGGGTTGGTGTTCTCTGGGAATTTCTGGAGCACTCACGGACAAAATGGTCCAACGCGCCACACAACAAACACGCACCATTCTTCGGCAATTGGCCTCGTTATGTCCTTTTCTGGTACACCACTGACATTCCTCTTCATCTGTTGCTCCGTTGCTGGATTCCCTCCGGTCATGAGTTCTGGGTTGTCGTTGTTCCCTAGGGTTGGGCGAGGATCCTGGCGTGTAGCTGCTTTCCTGATTTGGTCATTGATTTCGTGAGTGATCCTGTCCTTGCTGGTTTTCTCTTGACCCTCCTTGCCTCTGTGAGAAAATGCTTGTCCCATTTCCATTGCTTCGTCCACACCTGCGTCCTCTATTCCTACCTGGTCGTGGCTGGCTCTGAGGAACAAATCCCTGTCTGGAAGTATCAAGATTTTCGGAAAACTGAACAGGGACCTGCATTTGGAAGACTTCTATTGGTTCAGGTGTGGTCGGATTTCCAGATCTTTCATTTTCTTGTAAGGCCACAAAATCCAAAATGTTGGACCAGTAGACCTTCTTATGGTGCAGAGTCTTGTTTTCCATTATTATCCTCGCTAGGTGTTGTGACAGGGCTGAGGGGACAGTCTCGAGATACTTTCTCCTTAACTCCTTGCTGGTCTCGACATCTTTCTGAGGAAATGCCCTTTGTGCCAATGTCTCCAATCGGACCGCATATACATCAGGAGATTCCCCTGACTTCATTTTGGTGTTCTTGAATTTGGCAACCTTTCCAGTGGTCACGGTCTTCTTGATTCTCTTATGCCATGTTAACAGTTTTGCCTTCATGTTGTCATATTCGATACCACAACCCCCATAAGCATGGTACAAGTCTCGAAGTTTTCCTGTCAAGTGCTTTCATAACGTTCCTGTCCAATCTCATCTTTCACAATTATATTTTGAGGTACAGTGGCGCTCAAACGCTTCAAGATATTCGGGAAAGGAGCGTCCACTGTTGACATTGAAGTCATCCAATTCAGGAGCATTCATGGGTGTTAGCTGCGGGACCCTATGATGATATTTTCTGGATGATGGGTGTCTAGGGCGCGTTTCCTCCTTCTTGACATTGATTTCGTCTGATGAGCTTGACTCCTCATCATGAGACGATTCGGAACTGAGGTTATAAGCCCTGTTGAAACTGACGTCTGAATGTTTCCTGGATCGAGGATTCTTGGATGGCTCTTTTCTGACCTCCTCCTTCTGCTCCATGTCATTATCTGGTACGAGGTCTTCATATTCCTGAAGGGCACTCTGAAGTTCTTGTTCTTCTCTGGCTGCTTGTTTTCTCTCCAGTTGGTCCACTCGTTCTTGCCAGTATTCACTTCTGGCCACAAGATCATCATTTTCTTTGGACAACCGGTCATACTTTCCTTTCCAGACTGTTTCAAGGTCCACCAACCGCTGCATCCAGTTCTGCTCTGATTCTAGAGCTTGTTGTTTCTGCTCCTTGACCAGGTCAACAAGTTGGGCAACCTGAGTCTTGAGCTCAACTAAATCTGACATTTTTTTTTTTCATCCGTGCTAAGCCGAAGCCGTCAATGTTGGGTGCCTCCCGTTCCCGGGTCTGGGCACCAAAAATGTTGCGGTGGGGTTATCCAATAAAACAATGAAGGTCTGAATCAATTTGAACCACCCGACAACATTAACATTCGTGCAATTATTTTCTACCGGTACAGGGAGAAGACTTACTTCAAAACCAAACACCCGAAGATGACTCGTTGGCTGAGGGAGGACGGATGCCTAATAATCCCTGATGCGGTAAATTTTCCCGGAGTCTCGTTGATCTCGACGCGACCCTCCAGGCATGATCTCGTTATCCTCAGAACAGAGAAACAATGCGATTAGTTAAGTGTCCCAATGCCCACCGGACTGACCCAACCTCAGGACCTCCCAATATTCCACGAAAAACGAAACAAAAATGCTCACCACATTCCCGATGACAATGCCGTAGCCAATCAAACTGTAACCTCAATGAGTTGGAAGAAAAACAGACAGAGGAAAACCATGAACAATTTTTATTGATGGGAAAGGGAAGTTACATTCTATACGACACATGAAAGGGAGGAAAAAGTCAGAGAAACGGGGGTTAGGCAGGGTGAAGCAAAGACATTAGAGTAAGCGGGCAGACAAGCAATAAGATATATATTTACAAATGTACACGCAGTGTCAATCGCAAGAGCACATATTAATATATATGTTAACACATGGTCACGAACAACTGGACTTAGGCAAAGCAAGCAATCTATCTTCGCATTACAATGGTCAAGACAAGCTCCTTCGGGTTACAATAAGGATGAATCAAGAAGCAATGATAAGTTGCTTCCTGATTCCTTATTTGGAAACTTAAATGTCCTTTTTTTTTTATACAATATTTATACCCTAAATAACCCTGACTAGGCTAAATGGGAAGGAGGGCAAGGTGTTATTTATACCTGACCTTAACTGATGTGCAGATACCACCACTTAAACTTTCAGAATGTTCTGGGACTATTGTTCGAGTTCAAGAAGTTAAACGCATTAGATGAATGTCATTTTTTTTCTTTCTTAACTTCTAGTTTCAGCAATAGACATTACCCTTATAACCAGTCACACTGTGCACTTTGATTGTTGGCCTGTTCAGATTGTCAATCCTATCAATTTCAGGACCAATACCGTGCTTGACATTTTTCTCACGTTTGTCCGGAAAGTCAAAAAAATAAAGTCAAGATAATTTAAGCAGAAGGTTTAGGACTTCTTAAACAAAAAACCCCCTTTTTGTTTTTTGATAACATTAAACCACAATTCTGACGCTAGATTCTATGGGTCTAGATTTTATGGGGGTTATGGCATTCAAACCTGTATGGGAGAGAAAGAAATAAAGGTTAATACACACAACTACCATAATTTGATAATCAGTAGTCCCTAATACAATACAGTCTATTAAAAATTAAAAATAAAATTCAAAATATGATTTTATTGAATATTAGGATTATAAATTATTTTGATACAGTCTATTAAAAATTCAAAAGGGTCCAAATTGTTGAGTGTAACATGATGGCACCACAAAAATCTCGAAAACTACGCAGTTTCATACAAAACACCTCAAAATTAACCAGAAAAGTTTGCTATCATCATTTTTGTTTAAACTAATGAAAATATCACAACTTAACCTAACCAATCATCAAGGGTGTACAATTGACCTAACCTGGCATAGCATATTTTCTTTTTCCAATTTTGGCTTCGTTGATTTCAACAACTACACCAGGTCTACCAATTTTTCGAATTGATTGATGATTAATGCACCACTCCATTGTTACTTCATGACAATAACTCAGCCAATCCGCAACTGTTTCTCTAGATGTAACATCAGTAGATGTTTCACAAATAATACGATCATAATTTGTATCACCAATGGCAAACATGTACATAATTATCAAAATATGATCCATGGAGATATTACAATTATAAAACCAAGAGTTCTTTGAAAGAGTAGCGTTCACATCGTGAGGATTTGAACCATGTTTTCAGCATCTATATTCCAATGAGCCACAATATTCTCTATATTTAATTGTCATCTCCTCTCCACATACTCTACATGATGGTGTATTTCTTAATAATCCTTTCTCGATCAAATAATTCACCATTCTTTCTCTATCTTTAATTATGCCAAGAAGTCTTCTGAAATTCATCCTAAAAAATAAAAAAAATAAAATAAAGCACCCAATTAAACAAAAAGCACCAATTTTTTAATAAAATATATAAACGAAACTTTTTTTAATAAAAAAATGTGTGGGGCAATACGGAACTGTAGCCTTAATTTTATTAACCTCCTTCCAGAATTCCCTCCTGGAAGTATTGCTATTGCCTAATTTCCTGGCTAGAGATTCTCTTCATTTTTCCTTATAAATCTAAGAGCACCCTTGAACCTAGCACAAGTTCTATTTTTCAGTTGGAAGTTTTTCCCCATAGCAACCCATTCTACAAATACATTTTTTTGCTACATCATACAAATCAGCACAGTATTCTGCCCACCCTGGATTGACATTTACTTTTCCCCATTTTTTAATTCTTAAAACAATTCCACTCGCACCCTTAATGGCATGTTCAAGCTCACTGTAATACTTATTTAAGAGATCTATATGGTTTACATCATCACAGGAGGGATTCCTACAAACCAAAGCTTCTGCAGGAATCCTCACAAGCCTTAGTAGTGCATCAGTCTGCATTGTATAGAAGTCTACCTCAGAGTGACTAAGATTTGACCAATTAACCTTGTAGTAATCTAGGGGTTAAAACCGGTATTGAAGAAGTACAAATAATACTGATACCGATATTATAGGTTTTCGGTATTGACAAAAATTGCTATTGTAAAATTTAGGCAATTTAGTCCTCCGATGGGCAAATAAACTGTTTTTGGAGGATTTGGAGAAAAAAAAAGTTTCGGGGTATTTTGCAGTTAACCTCTTTTTTTCGTTTTCTATTCCTTTCTATCAAAGAAAACTATTTATTGCACTAGCTTTAAGAGTGATTCATTCAACTGTAGCCATTTCTTCAACAGAGTGGGAAATTATTGAAAACCTTTGACACCTTACGTCCTGTTGAAATAATTCTTAAAGGGTTATGCTCGAAAGATGCATCACTCCTGACAGCTGAATCATCAATGAAATTTATTTCAAAGAAACTAGGAGAGAAAAATAATCCAATAGCAAAAGAGTTAAAAGATTGTCTTAGAAATCGTTACATTTCAAGAAGACAGCAAGACATTGTAGGTTTAATCAAATATCTTCATAATCCCGAAATTTTAAAAGTTCAAGAAGAGGAAAGTTTTTCTGTTCCATCAAAATTAGTTCTCAAAAGAACTGCAGAAAGGCTCCATAAAAGACTTTTCCCTAAGAATGTGGTTGATTTGGAGATAGAAATGGAAGAACAGGAATTTCCATGTAACCCTGAAAATGTAGCTGCAAATAAGACTGAAGTGGAAGCAGATTCATTACTGAGTGAATACATGCAAGAAATGGACAAACTAGGAAAAGTGACATCTAAAAAAAATTCCATTGATTTTGATGTTACTAATGAATTTAAAAGCTTGGAAGTTACTTTACAGAGAAGTGAGAATTTAGAGAAGCTGTACAAGGCACTGCTTTCAATTAAACCTACAAGTGCAGAATCAGAAAGAGCCTTTTCTGCTGCGGGCCTATTTCTGACGAAACTGAGATCAAGTCTATCTGAACAATCCCTAGATGCTCTTTGTTTCCTCAAAGCATACTTTCAAAATCAAACTAAGAAATAAATATTTAGATACTAATAATTTCTATCTACCCCAGTAGTTGTATAATAATATGCTAAAAAAAAATTCAAATAATATTTTTATTACAATTTAGTAATTTACTGTATAAACTTTTTCGAATAGAATGCCATCTATTTGGAGTTGGGTCATTAATTTATAGTAAATATGGTGAGTATTGCAAGTCCCTCAGACTTGTGGGAGGGTTGGTAGGGTGGCACCATAATAAATCAAAATAAATTATTTTTTTCATAATACTGGTATCAATACCGGGATTAGCATAATTGCCTCCAAATACCGGTATTGAAAATTTTCGGTATTATGCAAGCACTAGTAGTAATCAGCATTATCACAGTCATTGTCTATGTCAGGTGCTACCATACAATGAAGCCTGACTACAAATGGGATATGATCAGATTCAAATACATCATAAAGTATAGACATGCTATTGATTATATTATAACCATTGTGGGAGGCTATACAGTGGTCTAGCCACGAGTGAGTTCCCCAGGCATCACTAATATATGTAAATGAGACATTAGGGAGTAGCAATTTATTGGCAAGTTTGTAGTCACATGCCTCACAGTAATTGATAAGCAGCTTAGCAAAATCTGAACCCGGTTTAGTGATATTGCTGTTAAAATCATCAACCACTACAACACATGAAGAGTCCAGCTCCTCTAGCAGTATATTTAGTTTACAGAATCTATCTAAAAATACCTCCTCATTTTCAGCACACTCATTAGGCATGTAAACATTGAATATATACAGTATTTTGTTGTCAATAGTTAGTTTTATGGCTACAACCCACTCATATTCGTAACTAATGGGCTCTATAAACCTATCCAGCTGTGAGTGCCATATTATAGCTACACCTTCCTTCCTGTTCTGTCTGCCCACAGTAATAACTTCACTATCATCATTGGGTGAGTTAGCTATTCCCCTGTAGTTAGGCTTAATATTGTTTAAATCTTTGCACTCTTGTTTAGAGAGCCAAGTTTCCTGAAAACAAGAAATGTCATGTGCAGATAAAAGTTTATTGATCTCGCTGTCAGCATTGACTTTGAGGCCTTTACAGTTATGGCTACTAACACTGAGTTTGTGAAACTGGGCCATTATTTTTATACACACAATCACTGTTCTTACTGGGTGTCTCCCTGGGATTGCATGGTAGAGTCTGCTTACGCATATTTTTGTGGATTGAGTTTTTCCCTAAAGTTCACGTTATACCAACTATAGTAGATTCCTTCAGGCCAGACTTCTGGCCCCATAGTAACGTAACCTAACCTAACCTAGCCAATTATCAAGAGTGTACAGTTAAAACTAACAAAAATAACACAACAACCAATTTGTCAAGGGCATACAGTTCACCTAACCGGGCATTCAATTAACCTAACTGGGCATGGGTGATTTGTATTCAATGTGTGTGTGCATGAGATTGAGTCCAGCATTTGCTTTATTTCTGATTATCATACAGTGATTTGAGGGTTTAAGTTCATTAGTCACAGTGACACCCAAGTCTTTCTCTTTATCATCATTTTTAATCCAAATTCCATTCATATTGTATTCAAATTCTGGATTTTTTGGCCCAATATGCATAACCTTGCACTTATTAACATTAAATTTCATCTCCCACTTATCTGCCCAGGCTGTTACTCTAAGTCTTTTTGTATTGTCATTGCTCCTGCTACTGACTTGACATTATGGCCTAATTTTGTATCATCAGCAAATTTTGAGGTTTTACATGATAGGCCCTTCTCTAGATCATTTATATAGACAACAAAAAGCAGAGGTCCCAGCACAGACCCCTGTCGGACTGGGACAAAATATTAATAATATACTCAAAATCATTTCATTACGTAAGAACTGTTTTTATACATAATTAGCAAGCTTTGTGTCTTTTATAATGAATAAACAGTATTGAAATGTTATATGCATTAGATGTAGATGTGCTTTTTCACCAGCACTGGCTAAATAGTCTCCCAGGCTATTTAGCCAGCAGTCCTGTACACACAGAGACTGTTTTTGTGAGCTTTGTATTGTTTTTAAAAATTTGCTATGCTCTTCATCTACATTTATGTTAATAATAAATAAAATTTCTTAATTTTAAATATAGGTAATAATTTCTTTTAGGTTTTGAAGTGCTGTAATAATTGAATGCCTGGTGTTAGGTCAACTGTATGCCCTTGATGATTGGTTAGGTACAGTGAAATGGGGGCGCGATGCCGGTAAGTGTATCTGTGTAAAGATGCGTTTGCGTTACGCCTACTCACCTACCGGATACTCTGTTAGTGGGGTCACGGCAGCTGCTGCTGGTTGTGGAGATGGGAGATTTAGCTGCCAGTGAGGACCACCCAGAGGGCCTTCAATTGAATAAAAATCCTTTGACTTCAGCACCACCTGCACTGCTAAGAATGAGAGAAATGAGGTGAGCAAATTACCAATTTTAGTGTGATTGAGATTGTCAGATAGGCAGCTCCTACCAATCTGAAACTGGGTTCTCACCTTTAAGATCTCTGGGGCATAGCCAGTCTGCCTCTTTTAATGACTTACTCTTCGGCTTATGGTGGGAGGATTTAAGAAAAGTAAAATGTCCTTTGCCTAATTTAATCAACGAAACAACAATAACACTTACAAGGTTAACTGCATCCGCAGGCAAGTTTTTATAGGTAACTAAAGAAAATATGATCAATGTTATTGATCATACACCAATGTGTATTCAGAACCAACTAAGCACTTGAAAAAAATTATTACTACAAAACAAAAGAAACAAACATCATTAGTCCCATACCACACACAAAAATGTCACCATAAAATAAAACTATTAAATTATTGGCCATCACCAGCCCATTACCACACAAAGGAGACAAGACTTACAGAAAAAAAGTAACTTACATAACTAATGCAAAAAAAACAAAGAATATTAGTCACTAGGGCAAAGTCAATGAGTGTTACCCAAATTGTATAAACCTGATAAGTCCCAGATGTGTCATTTTAAACCACTTCATCTCACAATCATTAAAGGTATTCTTGGCTCAATCAGTACAAACAAAAGCAATGTTTATAACAAAAAATATGTGAACACTGGCTTCAGCATTTGTGCAGGCATTGGGGAAGAAAAAGCTTTGTCCAAATTCACTTCAATAAGCAAATGTCCCAGCCAAAAACAAATCCTTGATAAAGAGAAAAAAAAACCAACAACATTTAGAGATTATCCCCCCAGCACTGTCATCAGTGGACTCACAGGAATCCATGAGTGCAATGATGACAGAAAAGGGAGCAAAACTGACAATGATAACACTGGGCAACAAAAAAATTTTTTTTTCGTGTCCCAAGAATGAAAATACCTTATTCTTATAGTATTTTCTGTGCTGAATCCAAATAAGTTTGTAAAATTTCTCTATCAGGTCTGGTTTTTGTGTGACATGCAATTTAATTTTTAAAAACCCATATAGTTACATACTTATTAAAATATGATCGAAAAGACATACCTGTAGTTTAAAAAGTAGCTTGTTTTGATTTTCTGCTGTGCTTTGCCTCAGGCATGTCTCTCTTAAGAGTCCAGCAATAGTCAGCCAGCATACTGGGGCTCCATTTGCCTTGGTAATGGTTTTCCATGGCAGAAATATCCTGATGAAAACGCTCACCATGTTCGTCACTTACCGCACCCAGGTTTTCCGGAAAAAAGTCCAAGTGAGAGTCCAAGAAATGAACCTTTAATGACATATTGCACCCCATTGCTTGGTAAGACTTAAGAAGATCTCCTACTATTTCAGGATAGTTTTCGGCCTTGTGATTTCCCCAAAAATTTGTGCAGACACTTTTGAAACTCTGCCACGCAGCTTTCTCAACTTCATTCAACTCTCCTTCAAATCTCTCATCTCTTAACAATTCTCTGATCTGAGGGCCTACAAAAATGCCTTCTTTAATCTTGGCATCACTGATCCGGGGAAACTTATTTCTCAAGTATGTGAATCCTGTTTGCGCTTTATCCATCGCTTTAACAAAGTTTTTCATAAGTCCAAGCTTCATATGCAAAGGAGGAAGGTACACTTTCTCAGGGTCAACAAGTGAACTATTCACAACATTTTTCTTGCCTGGAACAAGTGAGGTGCATTTAGGCCAATCCTTCTTAACGTAGTGGTTTTGCTTGTCCCTACTGTCCCACTCGCATAAAAAACAACAGTACTTGGTGTAACCTAGCTGCAGCCCTAGCAAAAGTGCAATGACCTTCAGATCTCCACAGATATTCCACTTATATTTCTGATACTGAAACTTTTCTAAAAGCAACTTCATGTTGTCGTATGACTCTTTCATGTTTGCAGCATGTGCAATAGGTACAGAAGGAAATTTATTTCCGTTTTGAAGAAGGACTGCTTTCAAGCTGACTTTTGAGGAGTCAATGAACAATCGCCACTCATCTACGTTATGTTCATGACCAAGAGCCCCCATGACTGAATTAACATCTTTACAAAACACAAGTCCATCTTCATGGGAGAACCATTCTTTGAATTCATCATGGCGGCTGCGGAAAAAACAAACTTTAGTGTCACGTTGCAGTAGATTCCAACCCTTTAATCTTGAACCTAAAAGTTCAGCCTGCTTCTTAGATAATTTCAAATCACGAACTAGGTCATTTAGATTCCTTGTGATAGTAAATGTGGTTCATTGGAGGAACAGGTAGCCTGGAATGTTGGATCAGAAATGTCTTCATCTTTTTCCTCGTGATATGCTACAGCTACGTTTGATTCCTCATCACTTAAACTTACATGTTCAGGAGGATTTGGTACTGGAAGTTGAGCACTGTGGGGAACTGGTCTCATTGCAGATGGTAGATTAGGGTATTTCATAAGGCTCTTTGTTTTTGAAGTGATCCCCTTTGTATTTACCAGGTAGAAATAGCAGTCTGTTGTGTGATCTTTGGGTTCCCTCCAAATCATTGGAATAGTAAATGGCATGTGACGTGAACCGTTTAGCCATCCTGTAAGTAGTCTTACACATGTCACACAACAAATGTGAGGGGCCCAACTCTTGTCCTGATTGCCTACTTTACATCCGAAATAAAGTTCATAGCATTTTTTTACTAATGTGTAAAGTTACGTTTCTGGGATTTTAAAGTTAGATCACCACATACATAACAAAAGGAATTAGGATGATTCAGACAGTTCCGCGGCATTACAAAACATCTATATGAATACAACACTGGTGTAAAATTAACAAGAAGCAACAGACACTAGCTGTTAACACTGTGACATTTACAAGCAGACTGACTTGGAGCTGCTCTACACACAGAAACTAGGCTCATGTCTGAACAGGTACAAACATGTTTCAACCTGCAGAGTAGGGTGGAGCGAAAAATACTTTTTTTCTAGTATGAAGTTCTAATAGTGATTAAAAGTTGCATTTAGTGGACGAAATATGCCTGCCAAAATATGAGTTCATTTGTTTAAAATTTTCAGCTGCCACCAGGGTGCTAAAGTTAACACAATTTTGTGTAAAATGGAAAAAAATGCTTCTATTTTAGGTTTGTCAAACTATTATAAAATTTTATCTTAGAATTATCTAATAGCTTGATTAAGATTCTTAAATGATAGGAATTCATTTTGTAAAAATGCCTTTTCATATGCTTAATATCTTCAGCTGCCACAAGAGAGCTGAAGTTAACACAATTTAGAGTAACTGAGTCATGTTGAGACTACACTGAATGTTGTGGGGGAGGGTTTTGGTGTGAAGGAATTTCTTTCTGTGAGTCATTAGAACAGTGTGTTAACACTTGTCTTCTTAGGTAGTAGGCCTAGTCGCTCAGTTGATAGGAGAGTTTTTTAATATGATTGGAATATTATAAAACTTTATTTTAAAGTGATTTATATAGAGATAATATGATTTTATTATAAAATGCTTGTTATAATGTATTATATAATTTTAGTTTATTTATATAATATATTATATATTTATATATATATTATATATACTTATAAAATATATTATATATATTAATTATATAATGTTTTGATGTTACAGGATATTTTGTGATTGTGAATTTTTCTTAAAAATATTATGGCATCAAATACTAAATATAAACATTTCACTAGAGAACATATGAAGTGTGCCATATTTGAAGTACCTTGTGAGATGAGTGATATGCAACTACCAACTTATAACTGCATTATGAAAGATTACCTGTTCACAAAACATTTAGTGAAGGAGCAGATGAATAACAAGGAGCCTTCATTTTCTGAAATAGCAGAGGCAGTTTCCAAAAAGGTAGAAAATATTTGGAAGAAGGCCTCTTTGCCAATAGTTTCACATACACGCGTTTTACAGATGATGCGAGTGTACCATGATAAATACAGGTCCTTATTAAAGCCATACAAGTCACGCAAGGATCAGCCTAAGTACAAAAATCAGCTTGAAGAATTTGAAAACTCTTCAAAATGCACTTTGTTTGACATCTGCACCTGCAAATGTAAGGAGTTTAGGAGATGCTCATGTGAAAAGAGTAAGAAAGTCCCTCCAAAAGAGCAGGATTTTTTAAATGACCAACGAACACGCAGAATAATGGTGATAGGAAGCATTGACATAGCACACACAAGACGATTACAAGCAAGAGAACATCGAAAGGAAATGGAAAAAGCATGTCTGGAATCCTCACAAACAACTAGTGCTGCTATAACCAATACGTCCAACTTACAAATCAAAACAGAGACAAGTGAACTTCAACAACTAGAAGAGATATCTGAAGATAATGAGGAAGATACAACCTCGACTCAATATGTAATATCAGAACAACAAATGCGTGAGCCACTGCCTTCATTAGCAATTACTTGTGATAGATTTAAAATGTCGGACAGAGCTGGGGCTGCTATTGCTTCTGCAGTATTGGCAGATCTTAAAATTGTTACTCCCGAAGACAAAGGGAATATTATAGACAGAAGTAAGCTAAGACGTGAAAGACAAAAACAGAGAAAGGAACTACAACAGATAGGAGAGCCAAAAACCATGCGGGGATTATACTTTGATGGCAGAAAGGATAAAACAATGATTCAAGTCCAGGAGAGTGATGGCTCTAACCACCAAAGAACCAAACGCGAAGAGCATATCAGCATAATATCTGAACCACACTCTCTGTACTTTGCACATGTGACACCTTCCAGTGGCAAAGCTAAATACATTTGCACAGCGCTAGTGAATTGCTTGAAAGAAAGGAATGTTGATATAGGGAACATCGTTGCAGTTGGCTGTGATTCGACAGTGGTTAACACTGGTAGTATTGGAGGCACAATAAGATTACTGGAAGAAGCCTTCAATAAGCCATTGCAGTGGCTGATATGCCTTTTACACCTTAATGAACTTCCATTGCGCCATCTGTTTCATCACTTGGATGGTACCAATACTAGGGTGTGACAGTTGCCCCAACTTTGTCCTACAATGCTGTTCAAAATTTTGGTGTTGCATATTGACATAAAAAATACCCACGTGCAATTTTTTGAAGATTCATGCATATTCGAGTGAGCACCAGCAATTTGAAAAATAGCAATTTTGCTTATACAGCATACGCGCCTATATATGAGATTACACAACCATCATAAGGGATATTAACACACATCATTTGCCTGTCTTAATTAAAAGCTGTTATCACTAACACAAAAAAGTTAATCATTCTTATTCTCTCATGGTACATTAAGGGGTTTTATCATATATTCACAAGGTATTATTTCTCTAGAGCAAGAAACCATGATTTCTGTTCGGAAACAGATGATCGTTTGCGCTGATTAGGAATGCGGAGTCTGTCATTTTCAACTACTTGAAGGACTTCTTGAAAGCGCTCCTCATCCCTGGCAACATTAAGAAAGTCATGGCAAAGTTTTACACCACGCTCTGCAGCCTCATTGACGACCTGAAGCTTGTCCACAACCCGTTTCATGTTCAGGTAGTTGTCATGATCCACCCATTCACTGGCTGGACTGTGGAGAAACTGATAGGGCATGCCTAAAATGGTGAAGAACCGGCTTGAGTCAGGCCCACCAGGGCAGTGCCACTTTCTGGGACAGGGGGAAGATATGGCTTTCCATAGCCCCCATGATTGAGCCCCACTCTTAGTAACTTCAGTGCCTTCATGGCAAAGAAGGGCCTTCCTCATCTCCTCTTTTGTCCTTTCTTGTACTTGGGATGAGAACAAAGCCAGTGGGGCCAACTCCTCAGTTAGGTACCAAGTGTGTCTACTGAGTGCCACACGTGTTTTGTCAACTATTGTGGCGTCATATGGGGCAAATTCAGCCAAGGTTTCGACCAAATTCAAGTCATTCAGTGGCGCACTTGCTGGAACGGGGCAAACAATCCACCATGGGACATAAACAGCGACTGTGAACACAGCAAACCGTTCTAACTTGCTGATTTGACTTTTAGTCACAACCTCGGCTTTGGGAAACTGCTCTTTGATCTGGCCTGACAAAAGAACAATCTTGAGGATATAGAGCAGTTTCGCCATCCACCTTGCTTTGTGAAGTGCGCCGGGGTAGACCATTGTGAAGTTCACTGGCTCGGATCCTTTAGTTACAAGCAGCAGACAAAGCTCTACCAGCTCCTTGTAGTCGCCACGTGTAAATGGTTGGGCTAGAGATTCACGGAAGAAGTCAGCCATCTCCTGCTGGCGCTCCTCAAACACTCCAGGCATTGCGGGGTAGTAGTATTTCTTTTTTTCATTGTACGCCAGTTGAGAGAAATGGTTCTTGAACCTAGAAATGCAATTATTGAGATTATTGTATTTCGTACTAATCTATAATATTGTTTTAGGGGTATTAAGATTGATATGATCGATCATTTGCTTGGTGTTAGTATATCTTATAAGTCTAATAAAAGAAATTCCACTAAATTTGTTCATTAGATAATAATATTCCTTGTTATTTTGTAAAGCTTATGACTCACCTCTGGAAAACCATTATGTTTGGACTTGAAGAGCCCTCCACTTTCAAGCAATCCTAGCAAACACCTAGGATGACTTCGCCCACATGCCTGCAACAGGCGCACCAGAATACGGCACGCTCTAATTCCGTTTGGAGGGAGACGCAAGCAGCTGTTTTTTGTCCTGAAAAAAAATGTAATTGTAGTTTAAGGCCACCATTTCAGGCACGTGCTTTTTGCAGATTTCTGTTAAATCATTCACTGTATTTTGGTATTAATGTCGTGATAAATTCACGCTGATGTTTGAAATAGGTTTACCTGTATTGGATGAAGTTGTGTCGAAAACCATACCAACGACATTCTGTTCACACTCCCAATCGACCAGAAGTTGTTTGGTTGCTGTTGATATCAAGTCTCCTTGAACCAGGCCAGCTTTTTGAGTCAAATGCGGAAGAGGTGGGACTCCAAGAAGCTTTGTGCCATTGACACCAGGCACAAGAATGGGCAGGCAGTCATCAGTGCCTTTGGAATCCAGCGTGTCCATAAGTTTACCATCCCAGTGCACCAGTACTTTGTCTGATGGTTGCCATTCATCCATGATTTTTAAACTTATTTCTGACACGATGGAAGCTCGGTATCGGTGGGCCGTCCTTGCATTTAGACTCAGCTTTGATGTATCTCCACCACATGCAGATACAAGGGAGTACACAATTGCACTCAGCTGGGTCGGTGAGATGTTGTTTCGAACACTGCATGAAACAAGTTCTGCTGACTTCAGAATATCATGGGGCACAAAAATTGAAACTCCCTCTTTCACTGTTCTCCAATGTTTTCTCTTTGGTTCAGCAGTGCTGGCCTCATCAATGTCATCGTCCCCATCAGAGCTAATAGGTGAATCAATATCAGCCTGTACATTCTCAGCATGATCACATTGCTCTCTCTCTTGTCGCTTCTCTTCTCGCATCTGCCTTTTCTGTCGCTTCTGAACCTTTTCTGTGAGTACTTTGTTTACCCCAGAGTAGGTAGCTACTCTGTCACTTAGCATGCTTTTCATAAAGAGTATGTCAGTATCGATGGCATCTTGTTTGGCCTGAGTTTTCCCCTTTTTCTCAGCCACCATGTCTTTCAACACTGTGTTCTTATAAAATTTAATCATCAGGCTCAATTCTGATTTAAACTTCATAATTCCAGGATCATCAGCCCGTCTTCTATCCTCATTCTTTTTCATAAGCATCATGTAGTCTTTGTCATAGTAAGTTTTAATCACTCGGCCAATATTGTTCCTGCCTGTAATGGTCGGGACATTTGCCTTCTGGTAATGCAAAAGCACATTGTCAATGGTGGCAGATAAAGCCTGGTCCCAATGCATATCCCGAAGGTTTGCTAACAGACATAGTAAGACCTGCCTATTAGTTGGCAGTTTGCAGCCCTTTATTTCCTTTTCTTCTTCTCGGGGTACGGTGCCCAATAACATTCTGACATACTCATCATCTTGCCGTGTATCCATGATTAAATTCTCTATTCACAACATCAAATCACTGTCAAGGGAAAAGAAAAGAGCATCATTAAAATTAAATGCAATAAAATAATATGTGGAAAATTTGTGGGCAGCGTTCCAGACCCAGAAATGAAAATCTGATAAAATGTGCTATTTTCACACTTATTTATGAAGCTCATAAGCTGAAATAGCAATACTTGCTGGTACGACGGTGCTAGCTCAAACATGCACCGATCTCCAAGAAAATTTACAGGGGTGTTTCCTAGATAAATACACAACACTAAAACTTTGAACAGCATTGTAGGACCATTTTTTGATTTTTGGAGGGCAACGGTCACACCCTAACCAATACTGGACCAAGAGCATTTTCAGGAGAAATTGGCCGAGCACTTTCAGACTGTGAAAAGCTTCCCATAGTTAACTTCAAACCCATTGAAATTCAAGAGGACGT
The DNA here is from genome assembly GCA_023014485.1 of Bathynomus jamesi. NCBI lineage: Eukaryota > Metazoa > Arthropoda > Malacostraca > Isopoda > Cirolanidae > Bathynomus > Bathynomus jamesi. The sequence continues at coordinate 378,531 of JAJOZX010004301.1, forward strand.
GTGAAGTTGATGTAGATGACATAAGTACTGACCAGAAATACCTTCTTGAAATTCACAAGGCTATATCAAGTGGAACATTCTCAAAGAGTCTTAGTCATAAGAGTCCAGGCAATATATCACATTCAAGGTGGCTCACCACAGCAAACAGGACTCTGCGGTTATATGCAAGCACAGAGAATCCTTCAGGCAATTTACAAGAATTAGCTACTTTCATTGTTAGGGTATACACACCAATGTGGTTTCAGATAAAGCGTAAACCATTATGCCAATATGGTGCTAAACATATGTGGCATATGATTGCAAGAAGCCGGTATCTCCGTGAAGAGCTTAGGAGAGTACATGACTCAGTCATTCAGCGAAATGCATATTACGCAAATCAAGAAAACATTCTCATTGCAATGATAGCTGATGAAAGGGAGCATGTGCGTCAGTTGGGATTTAGGCGTATCATAAAAGCAAGGGCATGCATTCAAGAAACAGATGTTATCAGGTATTTTAAGGTGCCAGAAATAAATTTTTATGCCAAAGACTATACAGATCTCATTATGTGGCAAGATTTTCAGATAGCAGAACCACCGATAACCAAAGGAGTTTCTCTTGATGATATTGAATCATGCATCAAACATGGTACTACTCTTCATTCAGAATTATTTCAGTTTCCATGTCATACACAAGCCGTAGAGAGATGCGTCAAGCTCGTTACAGATGCTGCTGGATCAGTCTGCGGACCTACAAACAGAGACGGTTGGATTCGTGCTACATTAGAATCAAGGAAAAAACAGCCAAAATTTGACACAAAAGCAAATTACTAAATAGTCTTCAGCAAGAACCCTTTCTAGAGGGAGGTTGGTTGGGAAAGGGTGGTAACTCCGCTAAGGCACGAAATAACGTTTCTTAACTGTCTCAATCCAGTATAAAGGAGGAGAGAGATCCTAATTTATTACTGTTCCCTTTTTCAAGTAAATACAGAATCATACTTAATTGTCATTTTTAAGTTAACTTCAGCCCTCTTGTGGCAGCTGAAGATATTAAGCATATGAAAAGGCATTTTTACAAAACGAATTCTTATCATTTAAGAATCTTAATCAAACTATTAGATAATTCTAAGATAAAAGTTTATAATAGTTTGATAAACCTAAAATAGAAGCATTTTTTTCCTTTTTACCCAAAATTGTGTTAACTTTAGCCCCCTGGTGGCAGCTGAAAATATTAAACAAATGAACTCATATTTTGGCAGGTATATATCATCCACTAAATGCAACTTTTAATCACTATTAGAACTTCATACTAGAAAAAAAGTATTTTTCGCTCCACCCTACTGCACAGTCTGCTGCTCCGACCAAATTTATCCTGCCAGCATTATCAGAACTTTCTCCCCAAAGGAATAAATTGTACTAATTTTACAGAAAAATTAATACAACATATATATTAATATTAATATATTTTATTATAGTTATATTAATTAATATAATATATTATTATATTTATTATTTTTATAATGTTTTATATTATAATATTGTTATATACTTAATTATATATAATATGTTATTTTTTTATCCGGTGATCATGCTAAATGAGGAAAAAATGAACATAGCGTCACAAATAAACTAAGCCTGATAGAAAAAAATCTGATTTCATATTTAGATTCAGCATGAAAAAGTACACTTAGAACACCCATCAAAATCCTTGTGACAAAATTGTTGTTGACCAGTGTAATTAATGTTCTAAAATTTTGGGATATGTATTTGCATTAATATGTTGCTCATAAGGCAATTAAAGGTACAATTTAGTTCACAGCCTGAGAAAGCTCAAAATCCATTGTGATGCATATTGATAACTGAAGTTAGGTTTTTCAACACGGTCTTTATAAAGGAAATCAGGCATTCAAAAATGATTATGATATTTACATGATAATTTTAAGTGATCCAAATATGTGAGACATGGTTCTTATAGCTAATGGTTAAGCAATACAAAACACCAATGGTAAAAACAAGACTATAGGATCACCTACCACACCATCAAGGAGAAGTGAGATGCTTTCCCGTCTCTTGAAATGGGCATATGATTGCCTCAAGCATCTGATTCTCTATACTGAGAGAATTTCAAAGCTGTTATACTCAGGCATATGATTGCCTCAATATTTTTAACATTCTCTATATTGAGAGAATTTCAAATCTGTTATAATCAATTAAAAAGAGAAGAAAAACATTTTTAGTAATTCTGAAGGCTTGGCTTTCTAAGAAAGCTCTGGCCCAATGGGGATTACTGAAACCTCCCAGGCCCAACTGAGGGGTTTGGGAGCTCTCAGGAATCCTTCCCAATAGTGGAGTTCCCACCAACTTGGGGTGTTAACCATACCATCTCAACAGTATATCAAAGTTATATATAGGTGTGTGTATAATATCAGATAGCTGCTGTAGACTCGTAAAATTTTCCAAAATTTATACTCGTAATCAGATGAAAATACATCTAATGCATATAACATTGCTTTATTATTGATTTTGATGAGTATATTATTATTTTGTCCCAATTCACTCTGGGGTAATTAGACAGACCTGCTTCCCTCAGAATACTGCATTCAAGCTTGGTCACCTCATTACATTACATTTCATTACATTTCATTTGGAAAACATGAAGCTATTTGGACCTATCTATCAAGGTTATCCAAGTCATAAGCTACATTTTATTATAAAATTTTGCAAAATGACAGTTTCTAGTCAGCTAATTAACAGAATTATTTACAGTGCTACCAAAGTAGCCTACTTAACTTAAGCTGGTCAAGAAGTTTGATGAAGAGATTAGGGAAAATGGCATCACCTGTATCTTCATTGATGGGAAAAGAGATGACACCAAAGTGATGAATGTGGAAGCTGAGGGCACTGACAGTAGGCCTGTTCAAAAATCAACTTTTTCTTATTTTCATAGGTTTCTGTACATTTTCCCATGCTTTTTGACCTGAAAAAGCCGAAAATCACAACTATTTTGACCTAGGATGTTGGGAAGCATTGCCGCATGGAGCTTTAAATTTTCTGCCTTGAAATCGGCCAAAGCGCCAATTCCGGGGTCCCTTGAATTATGTTTTGCACTTTAACTTTTGATCTAAACAAGATAGAGCAACAAATTAGGTATCAAATGAAAGAGCATAAAATTAATAAATAATAATAATAATAATAAATAAATAATAATTATCTATCATTTTTCAGGAAACAACAGAAACTCAATCAGAATCTAGAAAACCATCTACAAGTTACAACTTCACAATGGCATTAAGCAAGGAGCTGAGGGAGCTCCGTGGGCGCACAGTTGATATCTCAGAACCTCCACGTACTGTCCACAGGCAGGTGTCAACTGGGCCATCTACCAGATCTCTCACTGAAACTTTCCTGGTTGGATACCCTTCAGCTTTTATCAGTGGTTCCCAGCTTCCCACCAACAGACAGGCGTTCCAGTATTTCCTTAATCCAGAATTTACCGGAAAATGCAGGGAGGCCCATGGTTCAAGACCTTGCATATGAAACAGTTGAATCTATCATCCCATTCTGGCAGATGGCTAGGATCAAGACAATGACCAAGTACAACGCAATGAAGCTCTTCATGAAACTACATGAGAAACATCGTGCTCTGGTGAAAAGCAAAGGAAGAGCAAGTAACCCTGGAGGAAAAAGAGGAGCATTTGTGCTGGAATTAGACAGCCTGTTCGATATAGGAGCTCCAGATGCAATCCAGGAAATACAGAACAACAGACTGTTATCCAGAGAGAAGAAAGATGAGGATATCAGGTTCTACGAAGACCAAAAGACTGAGAGGAAAGGTCATATGTCTGGTCATGACAAGATTTTTGAGACAAGATCCCTGCAGCAAGCAGCGAGGAATGAAAGACTGCAGCATAGACAAGAACAAGGTAAAACTAATTACTTTGAACGTCACAAAAAGTTTTAAGTTTTACTCCATTGCGATATTTAGCATGTACTTAACAATTACTGTCTTAACATGTTGTACTATTTTACAGCTGCAGCAGAACAAGAGGCAGTTGTTCATGTGGATGACATTACCTGGGGTGACTCAACTGACAATGACGCTAACACAGAGGACATAGATTACCATCAGCCTCATCCTGGATGTTCTCACCATCAAGACACTGTGACTAGTGTGACTTTGACGTTTCTAAGGAAGGTCATAGAATGTGATGTCATCTGCAATACAGCTGATCGTCTTGGTTTATCAGACAATCAAGTTACTGCCATGGTTTCTGCCACCTTGAAAGCTGGAGGGGCTGATCTGGATAACTTCGTCATCTCAACCTCAACAACACGTCGCAACAGAATGCTGTCCAGGTATAATATCAGCCAGAGTCACATGTCCAAGTTTTGTGAAAACCCCCCACAGTACGCTGCCTTACACTGGGATGGAAAGTTGCTCAAAGATGTCTTGGGCAGTGAACCTGGAAATACCTCAGAGACTTTAGCTGTGCTAGTGTCTGGTCCACCTTCATACACTGAAGGAAAGTTATTGGGAGTACCTGTCATCGACAATTCTTCTGGCACAGCTCAGGCTGAGGCTTCAATGGATTTACTGGAGACATGGGAACTTACGGATAATGTTACTGCCCTTGTTTTTGACACTACATCCAGTAACAGTGGAGTTCACAGAGGAGCTGCCAAACTGCTAGAGAAAATGCTGAACAAAAAGGTGTTTTATCTGGCCTGTCGACATCACATCCTGGAAATCCTAGTAGGAGCAGTTTGGGAGAAGCTGTTTGGGAAGGTGAAGGGGCCAGATAATCCCTGGTTTGAGCATCTGAAGGATGTTTGGATGGACTTGTCCAAGGAAAACCCAAAGATGCTGGCTATCAACAGCAAATGGCTGAAGGAAAAGAAGAAGAACAGTGAAGAAATACTCCAAGACATTCTAACAGCAGAAAGGCTTCCAAGAGCTGACTACAGGGAAATGGCTGAACTGACAGTCATTGTTCTTGGAGGAACGCCTCCTCGAGGTATTCACTGGAGTCGACCAGGCGCCATTCATCAGGCCAGATGGATGGCCAGAAACCTGTACTCCATGAAAATGCTGATGTTTGCAGATCAACTTGGGTACGACAAAGACACTGTATCAAAGCTGGAAAGACTCAACACCTTCCTTGCGCTGTTCTACACTCCTGTATGGATGATGTCAATGTCTGCTGCAGATGTTCCCGTGAATGATCTAAGTCTAATCCAGGACATGTTGAAGTACAAGAAAACTGACCCAGAGCTTGCTGATGCAGTACTTAATAAGATGGAAAACCACAAATGGTACCTGACGCAGGAAGTCGTGCCATTTGCCCTGTTCAGCAGTAGATTGAGTGACACATTGAAGCACGACATTGCTGCCCAGTTACATGCCACTGAGAAGCCAGACAGCTTCAGAACAGGAAAGCCTCTATTCCAGAGAGTCACAGCTAAGACCACCCTGGTTGATCTCATTGGCCCAGAATCACATTTCCTGCTGGACACACTGAACATTGGATCCGAGTGGCTTCTGGAACCTGTCACGTCTTGGCCACAGAATGAGGACTACAGAAAAGCAGTGAATGACATTGCTGAACGTGGTGTCAAGATGATGAGCGACTTTGCAAATGTCATAACAACAGATGCCAAGTAAAGGGACTATCTCCTCCAAGCTGTGGAGTTCAACAGACGCCACTTTGACAGCTTCAAGAAACAAACTCTCAATAACTGACTGTGTAAATGTCATTATGAAATTAATCATCATGTAATGCTTTCACTTCTTGATCGATTAGACTTGTGACAAAATGTTAAATCTCAAATTTGTGTCATGAATAAGGCGCCTTGTCTGCCTTGAGTGGGAAAAAACGAATTTTGTGATATTTCTGAAATCTTTGTATGTACCAATGTGCCATTTCTTGTTCCAAGACTATCATAATTGTATAAGTTAGAAAGAGGATTAAAAACACTAATTTGGTGCCTATTTTGTTGCTCTATCTTGTTTAGATAAAAAGTTATAGTGCAAAACATGATTCAAGGGACCCTGGAACTGGTGCTTTTGGCCGATTTCAAGGCAGAAAACTTAAAGCTCCATGCGGCAATGCTTCCCAACAACCTAGGTCAAAATGGTTGTGATTTTCGGCCTTTTCAGGTCAAAAAGCATGGGAAAAAGTACAGAAACCTATGAAAATAAGAAAAAGTTGATTTTTGAATAGGGCTACAGTGACAGGCAGTTTCCTGGCCTCATTAAGGAAGAACACTACACAGTGTGCAATGAACCAGGTGGGAAATATTTGTGGCATTTTGTACCAGAAGCAGCTGCAGAGGAGAGAAGTCATGCTGAGGTCATTGCTGATCATCTGATGAACTGGCTAAGAGAGAGAGGAGCAGACCAGCTTTTGGCCATAGGAGGTGACAGTACTAATGTGAATACTGGCTGAGAGGGAGGAGTAATGCATTATGTGGAGGCCAAGCTTAGCAGGAAGTTGGTGTGGATTGTCTGTGACTTGCACACTGGGGAGCTGAGTCTCAGACACCTGGTGACTGCACTGGATGGCAAAACATTGAGCAAAAACAAGTAGGGATGTGCCGGATAACAGCTATTATCCGGTATCCTGTATCCGGCCGGATAGCCGGATATTTATGATAGTCTTTTTTTGTAATGGGAATACCATCTGGGCCCACCCCTTTCCAATCTTAGCTAGCAAAAGTTGAATATAGTTGTACAAAAATCTAAAATTAAAATAATTGATAAATAAGCATGTTACCACTACTAGTATGTAACTATATTAACACTGCTAAAAAGGCAAAATGTTTGGTCCAGCTAAAAGTGTGACGCATAGCTAAGATCCCAGCTTCCCTTACTTTTTAATTTTTATTTTTATTTTTTATTTTTATATATATTGCAAATTACAATATGAAAAAATATGAATTAGTGAAACCTTTTATTAAGATTTGAGATATAAAAATAAAACATATAGCCTAATCAAATATACCAGTAAGGTAAGTGAAATTATTAAAATAGCAAAACCTTAAAAAGTAAAAACTCACATTAAACAATAAAAATTAATACTATGTTCAAGACACTAGATTCATAAGTTTAAATCAAATTTTCGTCCATTGTGATGGATAAAAAGAAGCATCTCCCCTCGCTTTGGTAGCAAAGTACTTCTTTTTTCTTCAAAAATATTTCCGTATTCGGAAAACATTCTTTCTGAGAAAACTGAAGATGCTGGTGTCACTAGCCATTTTAGAGCAATTTTCTTGAGAGATGGAAAGGATTCTTCATTTTTCCAAATTTCAAGTGGAGATAGTCGTCTGTCTGATATGTTTTTTTTTTGCATATTGCTCAATTTCCTCTGCTATTTCTGCGAATGAAGCCATCTTGCGGCTTTTTTAAACTTTTTCTCACCAGGTATCTTTTCTGAATTTTCTTGTGTTAGTTCCCTGAAACAAGCAGAGAGTGGATCATCATCAAACTTTGCCTTTTTTCTTCCTGTTGAGGAGGAAGAAGAATTAGAATCGTCGCTGCTGTGAGCCTGTTCTTCAAAATATTTATCTCTAATTTTCTCTAGGTTGTTTATTTCATTTATTTCTTCAATTAACCATGTCTTAATATTTTCCTTTTGTTGATCTTTGAAAAACAAAATTTAAATTGTGGATCAATGACAGTTGCTAGAGCATACTTCCGATTTGTTAAGACATTTAGACACTTTCTTTTTTCATTGCTTTCATTGGCAAAAAATCGTGACCGCAATGACTTCAACAGTTCATCTTTTGTAGTTTGGACTCCTTGATCATCCTGGCCAATTTTTGAAAGAAACCTTTCAAGCGCGCACATGTTTGGGATAACAGTAGAGAGTAAACTATATTCTGTACTCATTTCTTGGGTGAGTTTAAAAAATGGCTGTAAAAGCTTTAAAAGATTTTCAATCAAGTGCCACTCATTAGATGAAATAACAAGTAATTCACTATGATCAGCAAGGTATATTTGAACTGATTATTTCAACTTAACCATACATTCTAGCATCAAATAAGATGAGTTCCAGCGTGTTAAAACATCTTGTACCAATAGAAGAGGAACATGACCCTGTTGTGTTTGGAGAGCTTTAAATTCAGAAGTAGCCAGTGGGGAGTGGTTAAAATGTGTCACTAAATGTCGACACTTTGCCAAAAGATCTTTTATAGATCATTGAGCCATTAATGCATCATTCACCACTAGCTGTAGCAAATGAATTGAACAGTGAACAGAAGGTATTTCCGCAAGGTCACATTCCCAAAGCTATGTTAGAAGCTCCATCTCTGACCAATATATTACGCCTTGATCTGTCAATATTCCATGATTGCCACATAGATTGCAATTTGTCCGCTATATTAATTCCTGTATGCGATCCTGAAAAATGAGCTGAATGCAATACTGCATTACAATGAGTGTAGTCATTCATGATCCAATGACCTGACAAGGAAATGAATGATTCATTTGAAGAAGAGCAGGTCCAAATATCGGAAGTGAAGCTAATGTATTTCCCTTCTTTCAATTTATTCATAACAATTTTTGAGTTCTTCATAGATTTTGGGTATGACTTTTTCTGAAAAATATGTTTGATTTGGTAGCAAATACCTTGGCTGTACGTGGGCCATCAGTCCTATAAAGCCATCTTGTTCAACTAAACTAAAAGGATGGTTGTCCAATGCCATCATTAATCCTATTTTTATGTAAAGCTTGAGCTTTTGAGTCATTTATATCCCATATTTTCTTAAAGGAAAAACTTTCTTCTAACGTGAATTGCTTTTCCATGGCAACTAATTTTTTCTCCTTCGGAGCCATTGAGGTGGTCGCTATAGGTTGATTTTGATTTTCAGATGATTTGTTAAGTTGAGACACTTCTTTATATTCTTTTGAATGCAGCATCTTTGCATGATTGTGCAAAGGTTTTGTGCTATAGCACCTAGCACCCAATTTCTCTGATCCCCTTTTAATCTGTTTGGAACATAGGGAGCAAATAGCTGTCGTTGGATTAGTCTCATGTATTGTAAATATTTTCCAAATAAAACTAGCCATTTTAGGGGGTAAATAATGTTGAAATATTGCTGTAAGCCTGTAACTAATACTAACTAGCTATATAGCTATATGATTTAGGCAATGAAACAATCCTGAAAAGGATAAAATATAGTAATTAGTAAAGTTATTGAAAGATAGCTATAATTTACATCAAATAGTGATTAAAATTTGATAGTATAGTCAATTAGTCAAGTAATAGCTAAATAATAATATATAAAAAATTATGAATTATTTGAATGATATTATCCGGTATCCGGCCAGATATTTTTTTTTATTATCCGGCCGGATAGTAAAAAATACTATCCGGCGCACCCCTAAAAACAAGTGGTCTGGGCCCCTAGGGAAGATGTTAGACACTGCCACTGAGCTGGAGATCAACCCAAACTTCACGAGAATCACTGTTGGTCCTCCTGTACCCCATCTCAGTCAGGAGGTAGTCAAGCACCTCAGCACAGACCAATCATATGGCTACAGAATCATCACTGCCATCAAATTGGGAGAGGTACCTCAGAGTCTTGCTCTCCTGGAGTTTGGGCCAGTCTGTCACAGTAGGTGGGTCACCACGGCTCTAAGGTTCTGCAGTTTGTGGATTTCCAAACATGGGCTGAAGGGTAGGAACCTGAAGAATCTGAGGATAATTGTGGAATTCATAGTGGGAGTCTACATGCCAAACTGGTTCAACAGTTTGGCAAGTTAAATCACAGCTGGGTGGAGGGTCCCAGGCATGTACTGTACCAGCTGGAGCTGCTCAGAAGTCAGGAGGAGGAGGTGATAGGAATAGTGATGCCTACAGTGAAGAGATCAGCCTGGTATGCACACACTGAGGCTGTGCTCCAGGCCATGCTCTGCAGTGAGGTGGAGGAGAGGAGGGAGGCAGGCAGTGAAGAGGATACTGGAAATCAGATGTGAAGGAGATAAGGACACACAGGTAGGAGACTGCAGTGTCAGACCCAGGAAGACTCCTGACATCAACCCAGATGCCACCAAACTCTCAGAGCTTATTGACTGGAACTCTGGCATGACTGAGCCTCCTCTGACCTGCTTCCTCACCACTGCTGCAATCAAGGAGTTTGGATAGACCAATGGAAGTTCCTGCATGGCCCTCACACACACAGTCAGTAGAGAGGTGTGTAAGGATGACAACTGAAGCAGCACAACATGTTTACTCACAAGAGAGGAGGGAGGCGTACATCAGTGGCCAGGCAGCCAGTAAGGAGCTCATGTCCAGGAACAAGAGCAAGGCAGACATGGCATCCTTGGCAAAGTTCAAGAAACCTATCTATATTTCTAAGATTTAATATTGAAATATAATCAAAATGTCTTTAATTGTATGTAATGCATATAAAATATAGTTGTATAAAAAAAAAAATACTTTCAAAAATTGCTGATTTTTCATAAACTTCAACTTCAAATATAAGTAGCTAAGAGTGGTCAAATCTGGATTTTAAAGCCATATTTCGACTTAGCACATGAAAATGAATCATTTGGTCACTAGTAGTCTTTGAAAATCTAAAGATTTCACTTTGCTCCCTAAAATTGACACACCCTACTGCGTTGCTATCTGTGAGTCTTTGTTTTTGTTCATGAAAGCGTGCAACATAAAGATATTAGATGCTATGCGCCTGTTTTGACTTCGTGGAAGTTTGCCATTTTGTAGGTAAGTTATGTGTGTTATTTAATTATAAATAAGTTAAATACATTTATACTAAATGTTGATGCATAATGCATTATTATATAAAATAAAATTATATTGGGAGAAATTGAGTGTATAAGCATGTAAACACATTCATTTTATTCATCAAACAGATTTTGCATGAATTAGTCCTATGTAGAAAAATGACTGCTTTGAATGTGGAAAGGTTTCTATATTAGCTAGATGAATAGATTTTTAAATGCATGTAATATTGTATCCTGTTATTTTTTTCAAACTACTGTATTTTACGCCTCATAAGACGCTACAAGTGGTAAGATGCACCCTATATTTAGCAAAGAACATTTAGGAAAAAAATATTTCAAAGATTTATCAGCTTGACAATAAATATATTCCTGTAACTTTATTAAAAGAACATTAAACAAAACAATAACATATGACCCCTGAAGTGATTTTTGGAGGCGTTTTTCAGGAAAAAGGTAGCATCTTATGAGGCATAAAATACAGTAAATAAATTTCTTTCCCTTCCAGCTTATAAATGTAACAAGAAGGGAAAAGGTGATTGCAAATGAAAGAAAACAACATATTTCTAGGGTCAATGTCCAGAAAGGCCTCCATTATGTCTGATACCTTGCTTTTCTTTATATCACACTGAAAAAATACAAAAAACTTGTCAGTGTACATAGACATTTCATTACAATAAGAACTGTTTTTATACATAATTAGCAAGCTTTGTGTCCTTTACAATGAATAAACGGTATTGAAATAGGCCTTTTTTATTTACCAGACACCATAATAACTGATCGCAGTGTAAAGTTGAAAAAATTCTCAAATATATATGTGAATAGGATATATTATCTCCATGTTAGTTGGCATGTTTAGAAGAGATATGACAGTCTAATGCATATATTAGGCTTTTATAACAGTTCTTACTATTCTTAGTACAAGATAAATAACTTGTGATATTTATTGCCTTTCATTTGGTATTTTTTGAAAATTTACATAAAGAACATGCTTTCTACAAAAAAAATTAGGTTTTGATTAAATTTATGCCTGAATTTAAAATAATTATGATATTCTGAGCTAGATAAAGTAATAAAAAAGATTATATAGGAAATTTCATTTTTTCATACCCAAATGACACTTTTATGGAATGGTGCCTCAAACCAAATGTGCATTCAAAGGGTTAAACAATGTCTCTCAAAACTAAACCTGCTTAGTTTCTTTACTCTTTCACTGTAATTCAATCTTCTTAAGCTAGAGATAAGCCTGGTTGTCTTATGTTGCACACCTTCAAGCATACAGTATCTATTTGATTTCATTATGTTAATCATTAACCTATATCATCATCCTTCATTACATGAATCTTATAAAAAATGCCAGAGTTTATATAATCTAATCTGTATTCTCTAAAATTTCTTTGAATAATTCACACCACATCTCAATAGCATTTTCATTGACAAATTCATTACCCCACTTTAGTGAACCTTCACTTATTCAGCCAACTATCCATAGCTGGCTTTTACATTACATTACATTTCATTTAGAAAACATGAAGCCACTGGGGCCCATCAAGGTTAACCAAGTCATGAGCTATATTTTATAATAATAATAAAAATAAAATCTTAGTTCCAAAATGTTTGCTAAGTATCTAATTTATCATTATTATTACAGTATTATCAGTGTAAGTACAAAACATAACCCATTTTATTTGTTTCCTTTTCCTTTCCTCTGATTTTTAATTCCTTATTTCATATTGCTGGAGCAGTCTATCAACCAAGGGTGAACACACTGCATTTTATTATCAACACTAGGATAAATGATATCCTATTATGGTGAAATGACTGATGTTGCCATTCAGGCATGCATTAAATTTATATGAAACATATACCAAGAGCTCTAAATTGCATATGCATTACAGATATATTTAAATAGAAATTAATAAGTGTGTAGCAACCATGAAATTAAAATACTTTTGTCTGCAAATCTAATGAAGAAGAGGTCTTACAGTCAGCAGTCAGCCATAATTTGCAGTTGATGCATGTCTACTATTTGATGTGGTAAATAATAGCTCCTCAGTTAGCTTTAAAACTTAGATGCTTTTATGAATGAAATAGAGTTTGTAAATAATGTATATTTTAGACCAAGCAAGTAGACTACTTTCGTAGCTTTGTAAATAGTTTAAGGGTAATTAGCTCGTGTGAAATTGATATTTTGCAAAATTTGATAATAAAGTATAGCTTTGAATCATTCATCTGACTTTGATAACCTCAATAGGCCTGAGTAGCTTCATGTTTTCCAAATGTCATGCAGTGAGTACAGTATAAAACGGAACAAAGAAGCTTATCCCTATGACATTAGATTACCATCTTGTGAAAGATTGTCTGTTTTTTTTTTTTTCACACAGTGCTTGGAGGGAGATATAAGTTAATACAAATGTAAACATGTTCAAGATTAGATCTAGATCAGGCTGTGCAACTTCAAGCTACTAGAAGACCACATTATAAAAATGTGTGGGAAATGTGTGAGACCATTATTTTTAAGACCTACTTTAAATAACTTCAGTTTATTTCAGAATCCATTGGTGTGTCCTTATAAGTTAGATATATTTTGCTATTTTGCATTGAATTTCAAATTAAATTTATTTAAATGAGCTGTGAATTCCGTTAGAAAGGCAAGTTTGCATAGAAATTTGGGATTATGCAGCTCATTCTCCAGCTCACTAGTATCAGATTTAACTTCATTCCTTAGGAACAGTAGAATTTCCCTTCTAGGTCAAAAAAATTTAGTTAAGTAATTTGCTTAGAACTCTCACAGACCACATAAAACTAACCTGCAGCCTGCATGCAACCCATAAGACACATTAGTTGGATAGCTCTGATCTATCTCATGCAAATGTAACTTAAGTGCCTCTTTCCATTAGAAATGGAAGATAAAATAATAAAAGTAGAAAAAATTCTTTGGATTTGTGTCAACGTTTTAGCTAAATAGAGGTGTAGTGTTATGAGATGGCATACCATATAAAGGGGTGAATAGTAGTTCCACAGAGATTTAAAAACTATGACACTCATTAATGAAGGAAATACTGTAGATCATTTAAAGTTAGTAGGGTAATTATTAATAATGATAGACAAATTTTCCTGTATTGTTGCTGTGGGCTCGTGTGTGTGTGTGTGTATCCAAGCATCTTTATTAGGTTTGGCAAGGTTATCATGCATGGGTATTTTATGTAAACCTTTTTTATGTTATTATTATTATTAAACTCATCAGTAACTCTCTTCCTTTTTTTGCCATTAAGTACCGGTATAGCAACTACTCTAAATAGTCTGAAGAAATGCATTTAAAAATTTTATTTGCCAAACTGAATATGAAGGATGCTTTTAAAGGAAGATTTATCCACTATGTATCATCATCACACCACCACCACAGAAAGGAAAGTATGAAAATGTAAGTAGCCAAGGATGATAGCCTATTCAATTTAATGTTATTTCTGGTCATTTATTTTTACCTAGTCTAGCTGGTGATATTTTTTCGGCCATACTTAGCAACCCTAATACCTATTTCACACTGCAACTCTAAGCACTGTAATGTACTAGGCAGGGTGCCCATTTACCCAGGAACTCAGGAACCTGGTTCCTATACAAACCACCATGATTGCATACAATTTCAGGCCAGGCATGATTTTAACTTTTCAAAATCTTAATTTTTGCGTATGAAAACAAATACAATTTCGAAACAATGTAAGTATAATCAGTGAAAGACAATTGTCCAAGATAGCTTTAATTGTCAAATACAACATGATTGTGGTCAGGCACTTTGCATTATTATCTAAACCTTAAAGGATGAGCTTTGTCCCAGTCTTACCCTATTGCATTCCAAGAGTTGGAATAAAGTTACCATACCATGGAGTACAATTACAAGTTAGTATTATAAGTACACTAACCCCCACTATTTTGTGATTCATACTTCATTGTTGGGCTATTTCATGATTTTTTATGCAGTTGTGATTTTCTGCAATTTGATTAGGCCAGAGCCCCAAGGGTCACAAATTAGTGTCGGGTATAGTACTTATATATAATTCTAACTTCTACTTTTAATCGTACTCCATGGTGTGGTAACTTTATTCCAACTGTCTTGGACATGTTCTTTGTACCAGACTTAGAAACACTGTTGATATTAGCAAGAATTTCCCTACTATGCTTAGTCAATTTGCCTACTGTCAATTTTAGCTGGTGTTAGCCTATTTATACATTTTGTGCTATTTATTTTGCTATACATGCTATACATTTTGTGCTATTTTCCTGTTTGGACTTAACACATTCATTAGTGGCTCATTAATCACATACTATAGCACTATCAAATTAATATTTAATGGCAACGCATTCTATTTCACATTGCACTTGACATCTGGTAAAAATCTCTCTATTGGATGTATCAAAAATGGTGCAAATAGCATCAAAAATCTACTGAACTGAATGAAATTGCTTCTTTAAAATGCAAAAATTCCCAGGAGAAACCTGCAGAGCCTCACTTTGCTCAACCCCTAGGTACACCTCCAACTGAGGATCCCTGGTTTCTGTATAGTTGAGGGATAAATGGGCACCCTGGTCTAGGTTAACAATTTTGTCATATTAATTTTTGTTTAAAAAAAATGAGTTTTTCAATTAAAAAATATATTATAGTAGCTTTATTGACTTCATATATACCATATTCACAATATGTCAAGTATTAGGCCTATTATTAATAAATTAAAGTAAAGAATGATAACTATAAAGTAACTGTGAATAGTATCAGTCCTATAAAATTTCTAAATCTTAGATGGAGTTTGCATATTTGAGATCAGTGGTTTCTGGTTACTCATTGACTTTCAAAGAAGATACATAATGGCACCAAAGTAGCAAAATAATACAGTATCACATGAATTGCTGCTTTTGTTAATTGATGTAAAACTTGTAAATATGAGTTAGAAATGCACCTTTTTCTCAAATTCAGATAGAAATAAGAGTGCTTGTAAATTTTCTTCCAGATTACTGTTGCTGGGAAAGAATTCCTTCTGGATCATATGACAAATGTAACTCCTAAAATTTTATCATTGGTAGGAAGGAATCTACATCTTCAGAATTCGCATCCTTTAGGGCAACTTCATAAGCGCATTGTCCAGTTTATGTACAAACAATATCAGACACCAAAAGGAAACCCTTTGTTTTCTGTATATGACCAAATGTTCCCTGTTGTGACCATAGATCAGAATTTTGACTCTCTGTTGGTGCCAAAAGATCATGTTTCAAGACAGAAAAAAGATGGTTATTATATTAATAAACAATATTTACTTCGAGCACATACCACAGCACATCAGGTAACTACCAGTACCTAATTTATGCAAGTCTGTTTAATTAAAAAAAAAGATATTTTGAAAACCCCAAATTTTATTTTTGGAGGTGGAGGAAGGGTGTTTTAATGGTTTTTTTTTATCTAATGAATAGAAAATTTTTTAAAAATTTGGTGAATAAATCTCTCTGAGGGTCAGGCAATAATACAGTGGTTGATAAATTTTATTAACCATCGTAGTGGTAGCAGTCCAGCTAATTTGTTATAAACATGTTATTTTCTGTTCCTTTAATCACTATAATACACATTTAGAAAATGTTTTAGTAAAAGAAAATTAGGAACTGAATTTTAGGGTAACATTAACAAAACTCACTGCTTCTTAAAGTATTTGTTTCATGGGGTTGTTTTAACCTTCTCCACAGTATCTAAAATCATGACAATGGGGACCTACAGCAGTATGTGGGATCCGAGCCACGTGTCGCTATATCATTTGGACACAGAGGACAGTCCCCTCATCCTCATCCAGACCTAATGATTGATGGCAAGCGGTGTTTCTTAAACTTCCTCTATAATGTCTTGTAGGGTTTTGTTTGCTAACAAAAGAAAATTAATGATTTTGCTTGGAATTATATAATAATAATAATATATTTTATTCACTAAGAGAAAAGACAATTTTCTTATAATATGGTATGAAATTATTTTGATAAATTTATTGTAAGCCATCTGGAGGTGGAGTTGAACTATGTCTTAGGTGCTACGCTGTCATTGTCATTGTAAGCTGTTCATAAGTAAAGCATCTTAAATATCTCTTCTTCCATTCTAACCTTCACATTTTCTGGAAGATTATGCAGGTAATAGTTATTATGCAAATTGTTAAAATTGGAGACAACATATTTTTTAATTTATTATTTATTTGTTTTAATGAAAATATAATGTCAGGTTTTTTAATATATAACTGTAAAGCTAAGCTAGAATCTTCCTTCGTGCCTCCCCCCTCCTCCTCCTCCGACTCTCAAAGAAAAGATAATAAATTGGTTGGGTATTTTTTAAAACCTTTTTATTTTCCCCAACCATGGACTTTCATTAGCTTGGTGTGAAATAAAGTAGAAAGTAAAATTAACTTTTTGCATATGAGGCCCTCCTAGGAAGAAGTGGCTAAGCAACAAAAGTCAAAATACCTTCAAAAAGTTCAAAAGTTTTGTAACTCAAATTGGTAAAATTTTTAACTGCATTTTCTGGCATGTTTTTACTTTTGTCATTTAGCCACTTCTTCCTAAGAGGACTTCAGATCTAGTTAGCTATGTTTTAGATGTTTGCTTAGTTTTAGTTAATAATATAAGAGTCACTTGTGGTCCAGTACTCATATTCTTGACATTTTATCAGTTAAGCCACACACATCTTGCTTTTAACTTGACTACCTTCCTTAGGCAGAATTGATTAAAATGGGTTTGGATAATTTCTTGGTGGTTGGAGATGTGTACAGAAGGGATGCCATAGATTCTTCTCATTATCCCGTTTTTCATCAAGCAGATGGTGTCAGACTTTTCACTAAGAAAGATGTAAGCTAAAATGCTAAGTTCACTGTAACCTCCACATTTTATTCACAGCCCATCATATTTCAGTAATTACTATTGTAAGGTTACAACTAGGAGTTTTATATCTAAAAGTTCATTAGATGCTTGCTGTTATAATATTGTTTTATTTATGTACCTGATAGTAATCGTGTAACTTTCTCTCTGTTTTTCCATATTCATAATTTGTTTATAGGTATTTGGTAATCTTCAAGATATTTCAAATTTTTCCCTTTTTGAAAAAGGACCAGAAACAGATAAAAATCAGAGTTCTCATTCAGAAGAAATTGTTCAAGTCCTGACAAAAGATTTACATGAATGTTTATTATCCCTTGCTAATTCCATGTTTGGAAAAGGTAAGGAAATATTGCAAAGCCCTTATCGTAACTTAATTTTTTATTTATGCCTATTGTAGAATTAGATTTTTCAATTAAGCGTATGTTGACAAGAACTGATTTATATTTTACATTAATTTACACATTAAATGAATATGCCAAAGAATGAAATCTGGTTCATTTCAGATCTCGAGTGGCGATGGGTTAGTGCCTATTTTCCCTTTACTCATCCATCATGGGAGTTGGAAATAAAGTTGAACGATGAATGGGTTGAGATGTTGGGGTGCGGAATTATCAGACAAGAAATTTTAAATAATTGTAAGATTGTGTTTTATGTTTACTTTTTAGAGTGAATTCAATCTAAATTCTAATCTATATTTATTATTAATTAAAATTTTATCAAAAGCAGGAGCTGGAGACAAAGTAGGTTGGGCCTTTGGTCTGGGACTCGAGAGGTGGGCCATAAAACTGTATAAAATTCCTGACATTAGAATTTTCTGGTCTACCGATCCAAGATTTTTCTCTCAATTTAATTTTGAAGATCCTAACACGTCCATTACATTTAAAGTAAGCACAGTATTCAATATTAGTTCTTACCAAACATCTTTATACTTTTAACTGTTTTACTGTGGTTATTTAAATAACATGAATGTATTATTATGAGTAATTTGTAATGTCACTTAAATATCATAGTTCAATTTTTCAGTTTCCATTGTTATAATTTCAATGAATTTTGTTGGAAATACATGTCAAGTAACTCAGGTAATTTTGTTCCAGCCGTTCAGCAAGCAACCTCCTTGTGTCAATGATATCAGCTTCTGGCTTCCTTTAAGTGGAGAATTTTTTAGTGAGGATTTTTATGATCTTGTAAGGAGTATTGGAGGAGACTTGGTAGAAATGGTAATTGTTTTAATTTGGTTTTACACCTCATTTAGTTTATCTAAAAAGAGTAATAGACATGAGCATTGATATGTCACATTCATTGACCACTTAAACTTACATTGATAGTGCTTGTTTTCTCCAAACAAACAGTTGAAAAAATAATTTTTGAGATATATAAGTGCAAATTAATTTTCAGATTATCAGTATCTAAATGTTAATAATGGGGGTTGTTTAACCTCCTTCGCAACATCTAGGGTCAAATGATGGAGGAGACCAACAGCTTTACGTGGAATCCGAACGACATAGCATACCCCTTATCAGTATCTCTCCTATTTAAATTAGCCCTTCAGTTCTCTGCCCTGAAACGTTTCCTGTTTATCGAAGCAAGTAAAGCTTCAGGGCTTCGTCGTAGCCAATGTCGTAACACCGCTTCTCGTTGATCAGCGAAGTTAAGCGACATTGGGTCAGATAGTAGTTAGATGGGAAACCGTCCTCTGCGTCCTGACTGCAGCAGCCCGTGGATCGGGTTCCATGTAAAGCTGTTCCCCTCCGTCATATGTATGACCTTAGATGTTGCGAAGAAGGTTAAACAACCCCTATCATTACTTAAGTAAAGTTTCATTTAAGGAGCAGCAGCTGCACCATATTTTGTTCTTCCACTTTCAATCCATGATCAAAACATAGTGTGTGTGTGAGGTTCCTTTGTTTTGGCTACATTTCCAATTATACTAGTGGCACTCAATATATTTTGCCCCACCCTTTTTTCGTAGCTAAATAATAGGTCATAGGGCTGAAATGTCTTTTGGGCCATAAGTTTGAACTTTTTGCGCTTCACATAACCTGATTTTTCCAGTTTGAACCTCCTCTCCTTGTATAAACGCTTTTAAACGCCCCTGTATAAAACTGATGGTTAACGCAGTTTCGAAAATGGTGTCTGACAGTGATGTGCGTCATAAACAGAGAGCTGTTATAGAGTTCTTAACTGCAGAGAAGGAAACAGTTGGAAATATTCACAAACGTCTACAAAACGTTTACGGAGATGCTGCTGTTGATCTAAACGTGAGAGATCATCGTAGAGATGGAGAGTCAGCCTTGATAATGAGCCACGCAGCGGTCGCCCAGCATCGGCTGTGACATCTCACACTGTGCAACGTGTTAACAGCATCATTCGATCAAATCGGCGTGTCACATACAAGGAGCTATCACTGGAGCTAGGAATTAGTGAAGGAAGTGTGAATACGATAATTCAGTAACTAGGATACTCAAGTGTGTTCACGGTTTGTTCCTCGCGAACTGACTGAAGATCACAAAGCCCAAAGAATAGAAATTGCTTCCGAGTCGTTGGTTCAATACGAGACAGAAGGGGGATGACTTCCTTTCACGAATTGTGACTGGGGATGAGACTTGGGTACACCACTTTGAACCTGAAACAAAATGTCAGTCCATGGAGTGGCATCATGCAGACTCCCCATGGAAGAAAAAGTTCAAAATGGCTCCCTCTGCAGGAAAGATTATGGCCACCATCTTCTGGGACACGAAAGTGGTGATTCTGGTGGACATTATGAAGAAAGGACAAACAACCAACTCAGAGGCATATATTGCTACCCTACAGAGACTCTAGAGACGTATAAAGCGAGTTCGACCGAAGAAAAAACTGGAAGACATCCTCCTTTTGCACGATAATGCAACACCACACAACAGTTTGCAAACAAGAGGGGCCATCACAAAAATGTGTTTGACTGTTACCCCACCCTCCATACAGCCCGGATCTGGCACCTTCAGACTTCCATTTGTCTAGGCCAATGAAGGATGCTATTCGTGGAAGAAAGTTTCAGAGTGACGCTGAGGTGGTTAAGAGGTGGCTTCAGCGGAACCCAGTGGACTTTTACCAGCAAGGAATAAAGGCCCTTGTTTCGAGGAGGAAAGCCGTAGAAAAGGATGGAGACTGGAAAAATAAAAACTTGTGAAAAGGTATGTAACTACTGCTGTACAAAATTTCTAGAACTTAACAAGGAAACTTGGAAAATAAAAAAAAAGGTGGGGCAAAATATATTGAGTGGCCCTCATATATATATACTAAAACTCTGAAACAAAGACAACAATAGTAGATTATAATAAGCTCTGTACTGGGAATAACAATACTTAAACATTGGTGTTTAAGGGTATTTCTGTCTTAAGCACAGCTAATTGAACCCCCTTTTAATGGGTTCATAATTTTGATTTGTTTATAGACCTCAAAGAATTTAAGTATTTTGCTATATTGAAATCTAATTTAACCACCTGCACTAAATCCGAATAGAAATTGGCTTGACTTTCTTCAGTTAGAAAATATTAACTATTTCATTAATATACACCCTATGGACAGCACCAGCCATGATTTGTCGAGGCAGGAGTTCTATATTCAAGCTTTCTTCCATGAAGTAAACTTACTAGGCTAATAGCATCCACAACAAGCTACTTAGTCACACGAGTTACATTTTTCTAGTTTCTACAAATTTCACACATTTTCACTACCAAGCAAGTACAGTACATTCTACTTCATAGGTATCATTTATTACTTTATTAAAACTTTTAAATAATAAATTAATGTTGAACTGATGATCAGTAAGTTGACCCAGTTGTAATGTATCTGAATACTGAAATTGGTTTTATGTCCTATATGCCAAATAAATTTAGTCTGATTTTATGGTGTAAAACAGTATCATATTGGGTGATTTTTTAAACGTCTAACATTTTAAAAGGTTTATATATTTTTTTATTTACTGAAATAAAAGCATGTAGTTTTTACTGTACCTTCTCTACACATAGGGAATTAATCCCCTTGTGCAAAACACGCTCTACGTGATATCCTCTCCGCTCATTAACTCTGCAGACGAGCAACAATTTTAAAGTACTCTGGACAGAATATCTTTGAAATCTCAAAAATTTATTTTTCAGTTGATGCTTTCAGTTCTTCTGTTGTGCGTGGATTCTGTTTAAACACTGCTCTTCTTTTATCATAAACTGCAGGGAATCTGTTAGATAGGACTCTTCCCTCGAAAGTATCGTGAGCTGAGAGGACCACATAGAACATGTTTTGCACATGGGGATTAATAATTCTCCATATGTTGAGAAGATACAGTAAAAATTTCATGCTTTTATTTCAGTTAATAAAAAAATACAAACCTTTTAAAATGTCAGTTGTTTAAAAAATCACCCGCTAGAAGGAATATGATATAGAATTTACCATTAGTTGACGATTTTCAGTTTAACTTGACTTACAAAAGATTTTTTCTCTTGGAGTGTTCTGTTGTAGAAGTGCCAAGATTATAAATTGGAATTGTGAATTTATGCATTTTGACACAAGCTTATATCAATAAGTACCTAAGTATTCCCTTTGCATAAGAGGATTTTATACCCCTAAAGAACATCTTTAAGGTAATTACTGCAGGCTAAGAACAAGCTGAGAACCTGAAGAAAAGTTAGACAAACTGGTGGTAGGACCAGCTTTGAGGGCTCCAGAGCGGGACTAAGGGGCTTAATTGAAACAACGGGGTTTAATTTGGAGGTTTAATTTCCCATACATCCTGGTTAAACGAAATTGGGTGAGATGTTTGAATACTTATGTCCATGTTGCTTCAATTAGCCCCCCCCCCCCCCCCCCCCCCCGCGGATCCGCCTATGAAAAAGCTGAACTAAAGTTAATGCGAGAAAGTAAAAGAAGGCATTTTTATATCAAAATAAGAAAGTCGTATTTGTCAACCAATCATCATACTACAATATTAATAAGAAAGGTACCATGTGTGTAGGAGCACACTGAAATATTTTGCAAATGAACGATGCAGAATAAAAAGGTCTTGGTTTCTGATTTCAGTAAAAGCCGATTTCCTTAGTGTAACCGGTTTTGATTTTATTTTGATTATTATGCTGCAGGCCAGATTTGTTTTTGTTTTTTTTACCTACTTCTCTTTGTGGTATCTAATAAAATAAAAATTTAGTCCGCGCAATATATACAGGGTGTTCACAACCGGTCTGCCATACTTTGGGGGGGTGATATCGAGTAAAAAAGTTAATACAACATGGGTGCTATTTCCAACCGTTGCGGAGCTACGGACGTTTTAAGGTGCACGAAAAAAATAAACGGGAGAGTATTAATCTAATGTATTTATTGCTACATTTTATGAGATACACCTTATAAATGTTCGAAATGTCCGCTTCGGTTGTCAATGCACAGCCTTGCTTGTTCCAAACAAGAGTCCACTGCCCAATGCCCATTGAGTCATTACGGGGTGTTCTCATATGTAAGCAGCGGCATCCATAATCCGAAGCAAGAGTTCCTCTCTCGTTTGTATTTTGGGCTTGTAAACCATCTCTTTCATAAGGCCCCATAAAAAGAAATTTAACGGGGTTAGGTCCTGAGATCTCGGGGGGACCCACGATATTGGACCAGTACGACCAATAAATATAAGGTTGTAACATGTATTCTGCTCGATTTTTTAGTTCATTCAGAACAAAAATTAAATGACATAAGGGCAAATTTGCTCGAATTTTTAGTTTATTCACAACAAAAATTAAATGACATGACAAATTAATCATCAATATAATTCCCTTCTTTTTCTATAACCTCCTCCCACCTGTAGAAAAGTTTTTTATGCCACGTTCGAAGAAATCCCATGGTTTCGAGTTAAAAAAAAAGTGATCACTTCGTTTTCAATAGCTTCCCTGGATTGCAACTTTTGTCTATCTAGGTGGTGTTACAGACTTCTGAATAAATGGTAGTCTGAAGGTGCGATGTCCGGAGAATAAGGTGGATGAGGCATTTTTTTCCCAACCAAATGCCTCCAATTGGGCAGTGTGAGGGCGCGCGTTATCCTGGTGGAATAAAACACCTGCGATTAATTAATGCAGGACGTTTTTCTTGTAATGCCATCTTCAGTCGTTGGAGTTGTTGGCAGTAGACTTCAGCTGCAATTGTTTGGTTATCTGGCAGAAGCTCAAAATTAATAATTCCTTGCATAATCCCACCAAATGCATAGCAAAATTTTCTTTGGATGAGGTCCATTCCTTGGCTGAGGTTCAGGCTTTGTTTCACGGCTAAGCCACTGATGTCGACGCTTAATATTGTTATAGAGGACCCATTTTTCATCCCCAGTGATGATCTGATTCAAAAACGGTGCCTGCAATTGCCGACCGAGAATGCAGTGATGTGCAAATATCGATTCGATGTTGAAGATTCGCTTGTGACGAATCATGCGGAACCCATTTTCCAATCTTCACTACTTTTCCTAACAGCTTCAAATGACGATGAATGGTCATATGGCTAACGCCGAGTTGCAGGCCAAGTTCTGTTACAGTTAACGTTGGGTTTTCCTCCACTGTTGCTTTCAGCAACACTTCATCTAACTCATTTGGTCGTCCTGTTCATTGATAATCTTTCAGACTGAAGTCTCCATTTCTGAACTTCTCAAACCATCTACACATCCATTCGCTCACATCATTATTTTCATAAACTGAATGTTTCTTGCGGATTCACTAGCGGTAGATCCTTTATGGAACTCATACAGCATCACATGTCGAATATGCTCTTTCGTGGGCTCCATGGTTTTTCAATTACTGTAATATCGTAGGGGTGACGTTGTAACTATGAAAAACACCAGAGAAAATATTCATTAGCCTAATCCTACACTAGCCTAGCCTAAGTCATTCTGTATCATTCTGTATCATTCTGTATCGTGATAAAACGTGCGAACCTGTTGCCGCGTGTATTTCGCAACATTTCTAAAACTATTTCACATTATCTTGAGGTTATCGTATTATATATAGTCCATTTTCTAATCGAGAAGAATTTATTACAACCTCATACATCAGATTAATACTCTCGTTTATTTTTTTTCGTGCACCTTAAAATGTTCGTAGCTCCGCAACGGTTAGAAATAGCACTATGAAAAACTATATAGAGCTATGGGTTGATTGCCTGTTACCCTCATCCGTTGGAAATGTCCAGCAGACTTCAGTGGAGAGTGAACGACAAAAGCCCTATATTTTTTCGTTAGAGAGTTATGAATATGTAGGTCTTTAAAGGACCTCTTTATATTTAATTGTTTATGGTAATTTTAGCGTCGGGATTTTAGATGCCTATATTAGAATGAAAATAAATTGCCTCACC
Source organism: Bathynomus jamesi (assembly GCA_023014485.1). NCBI lineage: Eukaryota > Metazoa > Arthropoda > Malacostraca > Isopoda > Cirolanidae > Bathynomus > Bathynomus jamesi. The sequence goes on from JAJOZX010004301.1 coordinate 403,488, forward strand.
TTATTTTTGATGGATCTTAGTTTGCTTCGATGCAGGGCATTACGATCTTTTTCGGTGTAGGGCCGCCACGATGGAGTTACGCAATGAGTTAACTTCTTGTAATAAATATGGGCTGTCACAATATAAACACTTTAGGGGATAGGCCTATCCTTATTTTATGTATTAATTTTATTATAAGGAATTCACTCAGAACTTTAGGGAAGACAAAAACACATCCTCCCTGTTTAAAGCGTTCGCTGTAACATAAACAGCCCTGAGAGCCGTTCCTTGGTTCGCTTGTATTTTAATATAAATTGCTGATTTGGCAAAGGTTGTTGACTCTTTCTCTCTTGTATTTTACATGAGTTAGCAAATGGAAAATTTTGTTCACGTGAAATAAATGTTTTCTCGTGGTTATGCAGACCCGATGCCTACATACGGTTTCTATGTATGTATGGCAATCATTTCATTCCCATTAGGCTATGTCGCCAATCCCGAGACAATTTTGTATAGATATTTAATTCAATTAATTAATAATTTATATTTAATTATGAAATAAAGGTACCACATATGATACCATGTTGTGAATGCGTATAGTTTTTCCATAAGCACTTATGTTGTATTAACTTTTTTACTCGATATCTCTCTCCAAAGTATGGCAGACCGGTTGTGAAACCATATATATATATATATATATATATATATATATATATATATATATATATACACCCGGGTGTCCGAGAATTATCTGTACAATTTTTGGCTGTTATTAAAAGTCAACCATGAAGTGTAGAAATTCCAGTGTTGTCCCATTTTACAGAGAAACTCATTAAGTTTTTTCTGATAAGTTTTGACAAGTTTTTTCTATTTTGTACGCGGGTGACAGACATTGATGATTTAAAAGCAAGAATCACAGCTGCTATTGAGCGAATTGGTGTGGATATGCTGCAGCGTACATGGCAACATTTGGATTATCGATTGGATGTTTTGGGAATCACTGATGGTGCACATATCGAATGTTTGTAACAACGTTACTTTAATAAAAGAAACTTTTGAAAATACAGATTCTAAATAATCTTGTTTAAGAATTTTACGTGTGTTATCAAGAATTTTATTAAAAGATGAAATTGTACAGATAATTTTCGGACACACTGGAATTTCTAAAAAACTTGTCAAAACTTGGTATTAGAAAAAACTTAATGAGATTCTCTGTAAAATGGGACAACACTGGAATTTCTACACTTCATGGTTGACTTTTAATAACAGCCAAAACTTGTACAGATAATTCTCGGACACCCTGTATATACCTTACCTTACAACCTTACAAAGGTTCCGCGTGATGATTTCTCATTTCGCGAAGGTCAAGCTTGTCGCCCCTCCTCTCGAGTTGGCCTGGTGAAGTAGTGAGTTGGATTCTTGCGCTCTCCACCTCACATAGCCAGGTACGCCCGGCTCATCGGGGATTGTTCTGAGCCAGGCGTCTAGTCTTCTTTTGAAGATTTCCACTGCAACTCCCTTCGTGTTTCTTAGGTCTTTGGGCAACTGATTAAACAGTTTTGGTCCTCTCACTACAAAACTATTTTCTTTCAGGGTTAAGGATGTTCCCTGTCTCGCCTCCAATTTGGGAATACGACACAGTCTACCGCTTCTACTTTCCATCGTTGTTTGGGGAGTTATGGGATTCAGAGTAAGATTAGGGACTAATTTCTCCATTATTTTCCAAGTGTAAATAATGGTGTATCTCTCTCTTCTCCTTTCCAGTGAATATATATATATATATATATAGTACGGTGCAAAAGTCAGACACCAATGTCGATCTGATAACTATTAGATAATCTGTTGTATGAAAATTGGTTTTGATACTAAAATACATATTAACTAGAACCTCTGGTTCATATTAACGTATAACTAAGTTATTACTTAAGTGTATAAAGTTGTATAAGCTGGATGACCCTTTAGTCTGCATAAATTGGACTTGAGGGTTGATTCATTATATTATTTATAACGCATGTGTTTAAAGATCTAGCGAACTATTACTGATGGATCTGCAGTAAATGCTCCTAAGCTATTGTTATATCAATATTTACAATTAAAAGTATTGACATATTCATTTAAATTCTGCAAAATAAATTTATCCAAAACGTTTCTCATTATAATCCTAATTCATGCTGTTTTTTTTCTTTCACAGGCTTAAGAAATGACAAAAAGTACAATTTCTGATGAGATTAGATATAAAATAATACATTTGCATGGGCATCGATACATGAAAATCGCTAAAGCGATACCGATACATCGATACATGAAGAACGTCTTAGGCGATACCGATACGCCGATACTTTCTAGATATCCTAAGCGATACCGATACATGTATCACCGGTACATTTTTATAATTATTAATTTAATATGTAGGTATTAGATATTGTTTATACTAGTAATTTGTACGCACTGTAAGTAAAATCAACGACATTTTAATGGGTTTTATAGATGTAAATAAAAACAATTGCTTTATTTAATGAAAGTATGTTTTAATTTTGTAGAATACATGAATGACTGAAAATATTACACTAACAATTAAAAGTAATTACTATTACCCTTCAAAAATACCAGCTGGCTAAACATCTGGTCAGACAGTCTATTCCTTTTTGGAGCGTGAATGTGACCAGCCAAACTAAACAACCGTTCTACAGGAGCAGAGGATGGTAGTGGTGCGTTATACTTCAGGAAGACCCGTAGAATTCCTGGATACTGCCTCAGAGATTAGAGAGAATGACTTCCGTCTCAGTGGAATCTTGGGTCGCACAACTACTCAGCGTGACGTCTACTTAATGAGTAACTGATTGATAAGAAATGCCTCGGGGGACCAAGAGGAATCGCTGCATTACAAGTATGAACCTGTTTAAACTCAACACCGAGTGGGCGTGGCCAATAGTGTTGCAACACCAATCAGTGTTTCTATATTATGGTTAATTAATCTCAATAACACAAGTACAAACGTGTTTAAACGTTGCGCTGTACTGTGCTGTGTGACGTGACCAGTAGAGTAGTACTGTCATTAAATAAATATTTAATATTATTATTATTTATGTATATTCATAAATATAACTCAGTAGTCATATTATAACATCTATTTAAATATTTAAAAATTCTTATTAATGTATCGATGTATCGATTTTTTTCGATACATTTAAGAAAATTGACCTTAGCGATACCAATAAATCGATACTTTTGTCAAGTAGCTAAAGCGATACCGATACCGATACAAAAGTATCGATCGATACATATCGGCGATACATGTATCTAGATACTGCCCATCACTGTCTACAATATCTAAAGATTACTTCCCTTCGAGACAGACACAAATCCAGCACTTCACTTGCAGCGGATCTCGAGAAAACAATAGGTGTCTCAGTTGATCCTTCTACTGTACGAAGGAAGCTTAATTCAGTAGGTCTCAGATGTCCAATACTTGTGTTCCAAAGCACATTTTCTTCTCTTCTCTTTTTTATTTCCATTCCTTAAAAGTGGCATTTTTGCTGCAACACGTCTTTTAAGACCTACTGAGTTAAGTTTCCTTCATACAGTAAAGGGATCAACTGAGACACCTATTGTTTTTTCGAGATCTGCTGCAAGTGAACTGCTGGATTTGCGTCTGTCTGGAAAGGAAGTAATCTTTAGATATTGTAGATCACATGGAGAAAGCTTAGAGGGCCTCCCTGATCTAGGGCGATCAGCTGGGGTTCCATTTGAGCTGTGACGAGCCAAGATTTTTTGTACACCAGTTTTGGAAACGCCTGTAGATTCACTTATTTTTCTTTGACTCAGTCCCTCACCATGCAAATGTATTATTTTATATCTAATCTCATCAGAAATTGTACTTTTTGTCATTTCTTAAGCCTGTGAAAGAAAAAAAACCATGAATTAGGATTATAATGAGAAACGTTTTGGATAAATTTGTTTTGCAGAATTTAAATGAATATGTCAATACTTTTAATTGTAAATACTGATATAACAATAGCTTAGGAGCATTTACTGCAGATCCATCAGTAATAGTTCGCTAGATCTTTAAACACATGCGTTATAAATAATATAATGAATCAACCCTCAAGTCCAATTTATGCAGACTAAAGGGTCATCCAGCTTATACAACTTTATACACTTAAGTAATAACTTAGTTGTACGTTAATATGAACCAGAGGTTCTAGTTAATATGTATTTTAGTATCAAAACCAGTTTTCATACAACAGATTATCTAATAGTTATCAGATCGACAGTGGTCTCTGACTTTTGCACAGTACTCTGTATATACAGTATATATATATATATATATATATATATATATATATATATATATATATCCTTTGCTTTGTCCGGAGCGATAGGGCGCGTCCCTCTGTGGCGAATGTGGGAATACACCTTTCTTTGGTGTAAGGGCTTTCTCTGCCCTCGTGGACCATTGGGCCCGTTTGGGGACCCGGCTGATCTCCTGCTTCTTTTTCTTTCTTTCTCCTTTAACCCATTCTTTCTGACTTCTCCCTGTTTTTTTGGCGTTGTTCTTTGGACCTTGATTTTGGCCCTTGGGTGTGGGAGGTGGTTGCCCTGCACCCTTGTCGCTTTCCAACCAAACCCAAACCCTGTCCCTGCCACTTTTCACCGAGCGTTGGATGAGAGTGGCCGCCTTTCAGGCACAGGGACTGGGTGCGGGTGTATCTCCCCTGCGTGACATCTATCGGCGGTGGGACCAAGTGTGCCCACACTTCGCCTTTCCCTTGTTGGAGTCGGTGGTGGCTGGATGCGCGCGGGGGATGAAGTTCTTTTTTGTTTTGCTATGGACACTTCTCCCCCCCCGGCTTACGACTACTGCTTCTCATTCCCGGACTACTCCTTCTCTCAACACTCGGGTGGTGGGCAACCAGGCCCTCGAGTCCTTTACCACTGGAAGACCGCAACCTAATGGGGTTGACCCCCCTGTGGAAGCGGAACGCTTGCACTCTCCTTTTCCGTTGCCGACCCCAGTCCGTCCCTCGACTACGCCCTTGGACCTACACTCTCTGGAGCAGGGGTCTCGCCCCAGCCCACTTCAGCCACCTTCGGGCAAGTCAAGTTCCACCGAGGACTTGCCCCCACAACCCGGCTTCTTGCTCTCCCCATATGCCCCCCTCACCTGCCGTCAGCCCACCTCCCCGCGGAGAGAGCCTCGCGGCGGACGGGGGCCGGCATTCACGGCCGTCCTATCGACCGTTGAATATCCCAGTCCATTTCGACTCTACAGCCTCCCTCTCCCTTCCAAGTATTCACAAATTCCTGGTGATTCGGCCTACATCTGGGTCCCTCCCGAACAACTCTGAACGGACGTTCCAGGCGATCCGAACCCACAGCAACTCCAGCCGCTATGACGTACGCCCACAGAGGGATGGCTCCCTCCTCGTAAAATCACGCTCAGCCGCAGAGACGAAAGCCCTACTCTCCGTCAATGAGGTCCTTGGATGCTCGGTGTCCGTTTCCCCACACCCTCGCCTGAACCAGAGTCAGGGCACTACGCCACCCGCCTATTGTCGGTCGCAGTGAACGAGCTCCTGGAGGACCTCGCACCCCAAGTAGTTACTAAGATCTATCGTTTCACATCCCGACAGGGAGGCACCCCCCCCCACCCCACGTCTGCTCCTTTCAACACGCTAATCCCCCCCGGCCGTATTGTATGGGGTATGGGGGAGTGCGCCTCATGCGAGTTTTCTATCCGCCTATACGTACCAGACCCGACCCGTTGCTTCAAATGCAATAAATTCGGACATGTTAGCTCCGCTTGTCGACAGCCGCATTAGGCCTGTTCAAAAATCAACTTTTATTTTCATAGGTTTCTGTACATTTTCCCATGCTTTTTGACCTGAAAAAGACGAAAATCACAACTATTTTGACCTAGGATGTTGGGAAGCATTGCCGCATGAAGCTTTAAATTTTCTGCCTTGAAATCGGCCAAAGCGCCAATTCCGGGGTCCCTTGAATTATGTTTTGCACTTTAACTTTTGATCTAAACAAGATAGAGCAACAAATTAGGTATCAAATGAAAGAGCATAAAATTAATTAATAATAATAATAAATAAATAATAATTAATAATAATTATCTATCATTTTTCAGGAAACAACAGAAACAATCAGAATCTAGAAAACCATCTACAAGTTACAACTTCACAATGGCATTAAGCAAGGAGCTGAGGGAGCTCCGTGGGCGCACAGTTGATATCTCAGAACCTCCACGTACTGTCCACAGGCAGGTGTCAACTGGGCCATCTACCAGATCTCTCACTGAAACTTTCCTGGTTGGATACCCTTCAGCTTTTATCAGTGGTTCCCAGCTTCCCACCAACAGACAGGCGTTCCAGTATTTCCTTAATCTTCAGAATTTACCGGAAAATGCAGGGAGGCCCATGGTTCAAGACCTTGCATATGAAACAGTTGAATCTATCATCCCATTCTGGCAGATGGCTAGGATCAAGACAATGACCAAGTACAACGCAATGAAGCTCTTCATGAAACTACATGAGAAAACATCGTGCTCTGGTGAAAAGCAAAGGAAGAGCAAGTAACCCTGGAGGAAAAAGAGGAGCATTTGTGCTGGAATTAGACAGCCTGTTCGATATAGGAGCTCCAGATGCAATCCAGGAAATACAGAACAACAGACTGTTATCCAGAGAGAAGAAAGATGAGGATATCAGGTTCTACGAAGACCAAAAGACTGAGAGGAAAGGTCATATGTCTGGTCATGACAAGATTTTTGAGACAAGATCCCTGCAGCAAGCAGCGAGGAATGAAAGACTGCAGCATAGACAAGAACAAGGTAAAACTAATTACTTTGAACGTCACAAAAAGTTTTAAGTTTTACTCCATTGCGATATTTAGCATGTACTTAACAATTACTGTCTTAACATGTTGTACTATTTTACAGCTGCAGCAGAACAAGAGGCAGTTGTTCATGTGGATGACATTACCTGGGGTGACTCAACTGACAACGACGCTAACACAGAGGACATGGATTACCATCAGCCTCGTCCTGGATGTTCTCACCATCAAGACACTGTGACTAGTGTGACTTTGACGTTTCTAAGGAAGGTCATGGAATGTGATGTCATCTGCAATACAGCTGATCGTCTTGGTTTATCAGACAATCAAGTTACTGCCATGGCTTCTGCCACCTTGAAAGCTGGAGGGGCTGATCTGGATAACTTCGTCATCTCAACCTCAACAACACGTCGCAACAGAATGCTGTCCAGGTATAATATCAGCCAGAGTCACATGTCCAAGTTTTGTGAAAACCCCCCACAGTACGCTGCCTTACACTGGGATGGAAAGTTGCTCAAAGATGTCTTGGGCAGTGAACCTGGAAATACCTCAGAGACTTTAGCTGTGCTAGTGTCTGGTCCACCTTCATACACTGAAGGAAAGTTATTGGGAGTACCTGTCATCGACAATTCTTCTGGCACAGCTCAGGCTGAGGCTTCAATGGATTTACTGGAGACATGGGAACTTACGGATAATGTCACTGCCCTTGTTTTTGACACTACATCCAGTAACAGTGGAGTTCACAGAGGAGCTGCCAAACTGCTAGAGAAAATGCTGAACAAAAAGGTGTTTTATCTGGCCTGTCGACATCACATCCTGGAAATCCTAGTAGGAGCAGTTTGGGAGAAGCTGTTTGGGAAGGTGAAGGGGCCAGATAATCCCTGGTTTGAGCATCTGAAGGATGTTTGGATGGACTTGTCCAAGGAAAACCCAAAGATGCTGGCTATCAACAGCAAATGGCTGAAGGAAAAGAAGAAGAACAGTGAAGAAATACTCCAAGACATTCTAACAGCAGAAAGGCTTCCAAGAGCCGACTACAGGGAAATGGCTGAACTGACAGTCATTGTTCTTGGAGGAACGCCTCCTCGAGGTATTCACTGGAGTCGACCAGGCGCCATTCATCAGGCATTCATCAGGCCAGATGGATGGCCAGAAACCTGTACTCCATGAAAATGCTGATGTTTGCAGATCAACTTGAGTACGACGAAGACACTGTATCAAAGCTGGAAAGACTCAACACCTTCCTTGCGCTGTTCTACACTCCTGTATGGATGATCTCAATGTCTGCTGCAGATGCTCCCGTGAATGATCTAAGTCTAATCCAGGACATGTTGAAGTACAAGAAAACTGACCCAGAGCTTGTTGATGCAGTACTTAATAAGATGGAAAACCACAAATGGTACCTGACGCAGGAAGTCGTGCCATTTGCCCTGTTCAGCAGTAGATTGAGTGACACATACATGAAGCACGACATTGCTGCCCAGTTACATGCCACTGAGAAGCCAGACAGCTTCAGAACAGGAAAGCCTCTATTCCAGAGAGTCACAGCTAAGACCACCCTGGTTGATCTCATTGGCCCAGAATCACATTTCCTGCTGGACACACTGAACATTGGATCCGAGTGGCTTCTGGAACCTGTCACGTCTTGGCCACAGAATGAGGACTACAGAAAAGCGTTGGACTATGTTAAGAATCTGAAAGCGGTGAATGACATTGCTGAACGTGGTGTCAAGATGATGATCAACTTTGCAAATGTCATAACAACAGATGCCAAGCAAAGGGACTATCTCCTTCAAGCTGTGGAGTTCAACAGACGCCGCTTTGACAGCTTCAAGAAACAAACTCAACAACTGACTGTGTAAATGTCATTATGAAATTAATCATCATGTAATGCTTTCACTTCTTGATCGATTAGACTTGTGACAAAATGTTAATCTCAAATTTGTGTCATGAATAAGGCGCCTTGTCTCCCTTGAGTGTGAGAAAACGAATTTTGTGATATTTCTGAAATTTTGTATGTACCAATGTGCCATTTCTTGTTCCAAGACTATCATAATTGTATAAGTTAGAAAGAGGATTAAAAACACTTTAATTTGGTGCCTATTTTGTTGCTCTATCTTGTTTAGATAAAAAGTTATAGTGCAAAACATGATTCAAGGGACCCGGAACTGGTGCTTTTGGCCGATTTCAAGGCAGAAAACTTAAAGCTCCATGCGGCAATGCTTCCCAACAACCTAGGTCAAAATGGTTGTGATTTTCGGCCTTTTCAGGTCAAAAAGCATGGGAAAAAGTACAGAAACCTATGAAAATAAGAAAAAGTTGATTTTTGAACAGGGCTACAGCCGCATCCATTATGTGTTCACTGTGGACGACTCGCTCACCCTGACAGGTGCCCCAACACACCCAAATGCTCCAACTGTGAAGGCGCACACCCCTCTTCATCCCGAGAATGCCTTTTCTTCAGGTTCGAGAAGGAGGTCCGAGGCCTACAGGTGACGGACTTCCTTAGCCCCCGTGAGGCACGCGACAGGGTGCGGAGTCGGGAGGTGAGGCCGGGGGTGTCCTATGCCGCTGCTCTCGGCTCTATCATCTCGGCACGCCGCCCTGGCCTGCCGCCGAAACCCCCCCCAGCCACTGCTCCCTGTTCCCCACATAGCAAATCCTCGCAGGACCCGACGGTCCCCTGTTCCCCCACCGTTCCTCTTCTTCCCGCACCTCACCTGCCACGAATCCCCCAAGAGTCTGGGACCAGGGCTCCCAGGCCCCAGCCACCTCAAACCCTGCCTTCCCAGTACTCCCTGTACACGCCCGAACCTGCCGCCCGGAGCAAGCCGTCGAGGCGGAGAAGCCGGAGCGTGTCACCAGACCCTCCGGCCTTCCAACGTCTCTCTCCCTCTTCCCCTAAGACCAAGAAGACGGCTCGGACCCTTACACCGCCCACCACGTCCATCTCTCCCCATCGCAGAAGTCCCACCGCTCTACCCCCACAGACTCTGACAATAGTGGCCGAAATCCACGACCCGCCCCGTACGACGAGACCCAGCCCAGTGGATCCAGTGGATGCGGCTCTGGCGCAGCTGCACGGTGTGACCGAGAGAAGCTCGGCCGCGCCCACGCCCATGAGTCTCATGGATCTGCCCTTGCCTCCTGGTGCCATTTTCTCCACCCCTCCACGAGACCACTCTGGTTCACCTCCTTCCACCCCCATCGTACCTACCCCCCAACATCCCCGGCCCCCTCCTTATCAGTTACCCTGAGTACGCCCTCCCTCCCACCCGCCCGGTCTTTTTGGTACCCCCTGTCACCACCTAGGGTCCGCCGTGAGACCCCGGACAGGCGGGGTAGCGCCCCTTTTGGGGTTAACGTGCCCCCCCCCCCTGGCCCGACCATAGAAGCCCGTCAAGGCACTTCTGACCCGCTCAGCCCACGATGTTCCTCTGCCTGCCGTGATCCACGCCTCCGGTCTTGCTCGGCCGACTCGACCCCGCAACCTCCGCGGGGTTCGACAGGCCGACCGATTCCTTCCCTGGTGAACGGTAGATAGCCAGCCATGCTCCCGACCCAGCCTTCAGTTTTGCGAACTCCAGATCTCCCTTCACACTCCAACCTCCTAGCGCCTACACCTTTACCCATCCCCCTTCATCAACTAATGGATCCCCCGAAAACCACAATAGTCCACTGGAACTGTCGAGGAATCTTTGCAAACTATGAAGGCCTTAACTCCTTGATTGCCACTTCCCGTCCGGTGTGTGTCTGTCTCCAGGAGCTAATCCTGGGGACCAGGCCCATGCCCTGCCCCACTGGTTATTTTTGCGTCGCCACCCCGCCTCCTACCTGCACTCGAAGGGGAGCTGCCATCCTCGTCCACCACGCAGTCCCCTTCTACAATCTCTCCATCCGGTCCCCGCTACAGGTGACTGCCGTCCGGCTCTCCCTGGATAGACAGTACACCATTTGTTCAATCTACCTTCCCCCCACGCTCAAGTCTCCCGCGACGACCTGGTGGAAGTCGTGGAACAACTCCCCAGGCCCTTCCGACTACTGGGCGATTTCAATAGTCGTCACCCCTTGTGGGGCGACACACACTCCACCTATATGGCCCCAACCCTGATATCCGTCATGACCGAGCTCTCCTTCGAGTGCCTCAACGATGGCTCTCCTACATTCTACCATGCCACCACCTGCACTCCATCCTGTATAGACCTGTCCCTCGTTTCAACTGATGCCCTCCTAGACTTCACGTGGCAAGTCCTCCGAGAGGACTATGGCAGTGACCATCTCCCCATTCTACTCACCCTCAGTCGACCTGACCAGACCGTACGGGTACCGGCAAGGTGGGTTACCACCAACGCGAATTGGGCCCGCTTCCGCGACAACACATATACCACCCTTACAACTGCCCACTTCCCATCCATCGACGAGTGCATCGCATACTTCGAGTCCGTCGTTCTAACGGCCGCAAGCACAAGCGTACCACAATCCTCCGCCTACCCCCGCGCCCGACGGGTTCCTTGGTGGACCCCGGAGTGCGCGGAGGCCGTGCGCGCCAAGAAGGCAACTCGGCGCTTCTACCGGACGCGACTCCCCATCCATCGCACGGAGATGCAGCGGGTCAGGGCCATCGCCCACCGCACAATGAAGACAGCGCGCCGAGCCTCTTGGCGTGCCTTTGTGTCCGGCATCACCGCCAACACACCTTCGGCTACCATCTGGAAGAGGGTGCGGGGCGTCGAGAGGCGACATGTCCCCTCCCGACCCCCGGTCCTCCGGACTAACGACGGACTCCTATGTGAGCCCAAGTCGGTGGCAGACCACCTTGCTTCTACCTTCGCCGCCGTTTCTTCCTCTGCAGCCAATCCCGTACCCGCCCCGGACGATAGCCCCTCCCCACCGTCCATAGACAGCACCTACAACCGATTGTTTACCATGCGTGAACTACAGGCAGCACTGGCCTCTCGACGATCCCCTTGTCCCGGCCCGGACGGTATTCCGTACGGCATGATCCAACACCACCCTACCTTACAAATTTTCCTGCTAGACCTATACAATCGCATATGGATAGAGGGTGCCTTCCCCTTTAGGTGGAAGGAGGCCCACGTCATCCCTATCCCCAAGCCCGGCAAAGATTCCCTGGACCCCACAAACTACAGACCAATCGCCCTGACGTGTTGTGCCTGCAAGATCCTCGAAAAAATGGTCGCTACGCGATTATCGTTCGTCCTTGAACGTACCAATTCCTTCCCGTCTACCCAGTCCGGCTTCAGACAATTCCGCTCCACCACTGATCCCCTCCTGCTTCTCAGTCGAGACATACAGGATGCCTTCGACAATAGACAGTTCGTACTGTCAATTTTCTTTGACATCCAGAAGGCCTATGACACCACCCGTCGAGCAATGATCCTCGGTCAGCTCCGACATCTGGGCCTCGTCGGAGCCATGCCTACCTTCATCAGGGGCTTCCTTACTTCTCGAACCTTTAAAGTCCGGGTGTGCTCAGTCCTCTCTGACACCTTTGTGCAGGAGGACGGGGTCCCACAGGGAAGCATCCTCAGTGTTCTCTGCTTCTCCGTCGTGATGAACACGGTCTCCCAATGCCTTCCACCCACAATCCGCTCTTCCATTTACGCGGATGACCTTGCAATCTACTTCGCAGGGCGAGAACCGTCGGTCGTTCAACGGCAAATGCAGCTCGCCATCTACCGGGTGGAAAGGTGGGCGACGTCGGTGGGTTTCCGCCTCTCCATCCCTAAGTCCAAGTGTATGGTCTTCAGTAGAAGAAGACCCACAACCCTTCCTCTACCCTCTGTCACATTATACGGCAGTCCTCTTGAGCTGGTACCCTCCACACGTTTTCTGGGCATGACCCTAGACCGACGGCTCAATTGGGTTCCCCATCTCAAGCACCTAAAGCAATCCCTTCGACGCCCCCTCGCTCTCCTGGATCACCTCTCTCACACCACATGGGGTGCAGGTCGACGCTCTCTTCTTCGCCTTTATACTTCCATAGTACAGTCGAAGCTGGACTATGGTAGCGCAGTTTACGGTTCAGCCTCCAACGCCCGCCTCCGTATCCTGGACCCGGTACTTAATAGAGGCCTCCGCCTCGCCATCGGTGCTTTCCGCTCTTCCCCAGCCTCCATGTGGAATGTGATCATCTCCCTCTCGCCCTCCGACGGGGTCTACACCTCATGCGGACATACCTCCGTGCACAGAGGCAACCTTCTTCGCTTCTGGGCACGGCAGTTTTAGAACTACCACCTCAGGGACGGAGCTGGCACTTCACTGAAGCGGTCCGCTCTTTCCTTAATCTTTTCAACATGCCCGCCCCCTCAGTTATCCCCATTTCATTCAGCATCTACCCCCCCTGGATCCTAACCCCTATCAAGTTTTGCAAAGATCTGTGTTCCCTACCGAAGACTACCACGAGCGCCATGATATACAGGTCACTCTTCCGCGAACACGCAACCCACCACCCGGACGCAATCGCCATTTACACGGATAGTTCCCGCTCGGAAGCTGGTGTGGCCTCAGCGGTGATTCTGTCCCAGCCGCTCTCCCGGAGCGTCGGCCTGCCCCGCGAGGCCTCCGTTTTTTCGGCTGAACTTTTCGCCATTACGGAGGCCCTCGATATTGTGCGCACCCACTCTGCCAGCTCTTTCGTCATTTATTCGGATTCCCAAAGTGCACTTCTCTCCCTAGAAAGATTTAACTCCCCTCACCCGCTCGTCTGTACCATCCAGCAGACCTTCCACTTTTTAACGATCTTCCAACACAAGACAATCGCATTCTGTTGGGTCCCGGCTCATGTCGGCATCCAGGGTAACGAGGCGGCGGACCGCACAGCAAAGACGGCCTGCTTGCTGCCGGCCTCCTCCCGACCCCTCCCCTTCTCCGACTTCTTCCCAGTTTTCCGCTCCCACTTCCGCTCCATATGGCAGCGGGAATGGGACCAGGCCACACAAAATAAACTCCACACGATCAAACCGCAAATAGGATACTGGGCTTCTTCATTCCACCGGTCCCGCCATAAGGAAGTAATCCTAGCCCGTCTCCGCATAGGTCACACCCGCATCACCCACGGACACCTTATGGCGAAATCGCCAGCCCCGCTTTGCCATACCTGCCATACCCCTATCACTGTCTTACACCTGGTGGAATGCTCAAAGTTGTCCGCTCTCCGTCGCAGGTGTTTCCCTCTCTCGGCCGAAAACCCCATACCCAACTGCCTACGATCCATACTCGCCGACGGCCCCCACTTTTCAGCGGAAGCCGTTCTCCTCTTCCTTATTCACTCCCATCTGCTCCATCGCATCTGAAACCGTACCACTCCTACCCACTATCCATCGACTGACCCTTACTCATTCCCCTAGTCTGCCACCCCCAGCACAGTAACATCACCCACTCACTGCCTCGCCGAGATATGTACCGCCTCTTTAGGTACGAATCGGCGGTAAAGCTGAAAAAACAAATATATATATATATATATTATATATATATATATATATATATATATAGTAGGGTGGGTCAAAAGTCTGGCCCCATAGGAGGTTTATGTTCACAGACTAAAATTTTTGTCTATAATTATTTTTATTTTTTCAGATTGGTAGATCGTCGTAGGGAGTATTGTCAGTGGTTTATGCAACATAGGCAGTTGGAAAAGCGTATAATGTTCACTGTTCAGTGACGAAGCAATTTTTTACCTAAACGGTTCAGTCAACAGACATAATGCATGATATTGGGCTAAAGGAAATCCACATTGGATTGAGGACGGACGTTCGCAGTACAACCCAAGAGTTATGGTATGGGCTGCTATGTGGGGAGATACGATAATTGCCCCATACTTTTTCCCCGACAAACTGGTGAATCATACCTTCATTTGTTAACAAATTTCCTTACGCCTCGATTGTATGAACTACCATTACGGCATCGGAGAGATATGTGGTTTTGAGCACGATGGGGCTCCGCCGCATTTCGCAAGGGCCGTTCGCGAATTTTTGCAAGAAACATTTCAAGGGAAATGGATTGGTCGACGTGGGCCAATTGAATGGCCGCCCAGATCTCCGGACCTGACTCCTTTGGATTAATTCTTATGGGGACATCTTAAATCAGTTGTGTACGTTAACAGGCCAAGAACAATACAGGCGCTAAAGGATACCATAACAGCAGAATTTGAAGCCATAAGAACGAATATTACCATCCTCAGGAATGTGCAAACGTCTTGCGTCAACCGGGTTACAAAGTGTTTAGAAGAAGGTGGACGTCAATTTGAACACCTATTGTAATTTCTGAATTAAAACATTAAAGTAGGCCGAAATTTTCTTTCCATTATAAACTTCCTATGGGGCCAGACTTTTGCCCCACCCTGTATATATTATATATATATATATATATATATATATATATAATGCAAACCCACAAAGAGAAAAAAAATTATTCCGAGGTCTTTCGTGTATTCAGCAATACACCTCGTCATTCCCTGACGAATAATTTTTTCCTTTTTTCTTGTGGGTTTGCATCATTCATTCATTTCACGTGTTTAAGTGTGAAATTCATCCCATATAACTTCGTGTTCTGAAATTACCTAGTACATTTTTATATGAAGGCAATATCTTAAAAGTTATGCGATATTTAACAATTTTATTTCAAGTACAGCAACAATAATTGTTTATTTTAGGTGTTCAAAGTGTCTTCCCTCAACTTGAACACATTGTTTACAACGTCCGACTGCTGATCAACAGACATAAAAGTTTACTAGGTAATTTTAGAAATATACAGGGTGTTTCATAACATGTGGGATGCACTTTCAGGATGAATTCAGGACCTGAAAACAATGAAAAAAGTTTATATAAACATATGCCCGAAATCGCTTTGTTTCCGAGTTACAGCCCATTTTGTGTTCCAGCAATTCTTTCCGTAAACTGTTTACAAACGCTGCTTGCCGACAATGTTTGTGAGTGTGTACGAGACTTATTTCATGTATGGCCTTGCTGATTGTAATATTTCGTACACTGTACATTAGACCGTTTCACGATTATATGGTAATTTTTCAAATTGAATTTTGATAAATGCACACACTTTTATTTTTTTATATAAAGGAAGAAAAACAAATAGACAAAATATCATTTTATTTGAATGATAAAAAGGCACCCCTCAGATGGCACTTCTTTTACATTAATGGATAATTAGAGCAAATATAAGACTGAACGAAAAATATGTTTTAAAACAAAGCGACTTAAATTCTATTTAAGACATATATTGATTAAGAATATAGGGATTTCAGTGGCTGAGGGACCTCCTTTCTCTGATTTTCAATGATTTGAAAGGCCAGTTGTCTCTCTTCCTCACTCTTTGTGAGCTTCTCATTAAACTCTGTAGCCAGTTTGACTCCTCGTTCAGCACAGTCGTTGATTACTTTGACTGCCATGACCCGATTACCGTGCTCCTCAATGTCTTCAAGTTTCTTGGGAATTTCTATTTTCAAACACTTGAAGTCTTGTGTTTGAGTTGTGACAAAACTGGTAATCTTTAAGTCATTGGGGTTTTGCAACATTCGGGGGTCCACCTTTCTTGCCCTCACTTTTCGAGGAGGCGCATGGTGAAGGTTGTGGAGCATTAGAACCTTATCATCTTCAGTCACGAGGTTTGAGGAAAAGCCAAATCCTACAAGATCCTCACTCAAGTACCAACCATGGTTCTGAAGTTTTTTGAGGGCTGTAGCACCCACTTCCTTATCAACCTGGATCTTGTAGATATGTAGCATCTTGAGGAGGGCCAAATCATTTGCTGGAGCATCAATTCCAACTGGAGATGTATACCAAGCTTGAAGATAAACTGTCACTGAAAAGGCGTTTATTCGTATCAGAGCTTGTTTTTCATGAGGGGTGAGAAGGAATTGGTTCCTAAATAAGTAAATTTTTAAGGAATAGATGCCCTTTCCCATCCATCTAGCTCTGCTGTAAGCTCCTGGGTAGTGGAATCTGCTATCAGAGCCTTTATTTGTTTTAGGCATTGGACAACCAAGGAAGATAAGTGCAAGTTCTAAGTATTCCCTGTAGTCACCTCGAGTGTGGCCCTCTTGAAGTTTGGAGTTGATGAAAGAAATAAGCTTGTCTCTGTGCTTTAAGATCCAATGATCTAAAGATTCTGAGGTGAGATCATTGGGTTCATAGGGCTTGTAATTCTGCTGATCAGTGTTATCCCAACAATCTCTGAATCGATTGAATAAGGGAATTTGTGGACCCGAAGAAGAGAAAAACATGTCAAAAACTGCAGTGATAAGAAGCTCGTGGATATGGTGGCGGCATGCCAGAAAAAGGAGTGATCTCTGAAGGGCCTTTTGGATGATGGTACAAGCCCCAGCATGGATACCTGTATTGCTTGCAGTAGTATCAAAACAAAGGCCTGCTACCCACTCATTTACTTGTGGCCATTGCTTCAAGACATCTAAAACTGCTCTCCCCATTTCTTCTCCCATTCCAGAAATAAGCTTTGTAATAGACAGTAATTTTTCTAATTCGCCTGCACCAGTCACAACAATGGGCATTACATCAATCTTACCCCCATGCATGGATGGAAGAAGCTTTCCATCAAAATGAATTATTAAAGGGGTATTTGGTTGGAAACTGGCTTTAATGTCTTCTCCCATCTGCATCCGTGTTGATCGCCGAGAGCTGTAGATAGAGGATGATGAAAGTGTGATCTCTTCAATTTCCACTCCAGCAGCTGAAAGGGCAGGTGCCACAATGTGCATAGCAGCTCTTGCAGATGTTCCAGTGCGGTCCAGAGCAGCCAAGAACTTTTTATCCCTAACAATTACACCTGGTTCAAGCTTCTCCTTTTTTGAAGATGATGATGATGAGAGTGCTCTGTAGAACAATTCATCACCAGATGATTCTTCACTTCCTCCTGAACCGGAATTTTCACATTGGTTGAGATCCACAACCTTTGTCAATTGCCTCATTTCTTCCTTTGATTTCCTGCGAAGTTTTTCCATTCTTTCCATGCTTATCTGTCGTGCTTTTGCCTTTCTTGAAAACTCCTTGTCTTCTGGACCCATAATCATTTTCCGATCGTTCCTTTGATCCTTAAGAAAATCTTTATCCTCCTGCAATTTTATTTCTGTTTCCACTTCTGAATGAGCTACATCGAAAAGCTTCTTTAAGCTGGTGACAAATTCTGCTTCATTCTTCTCTTGGGTAGGAGTTCATCGAGTTCGGTTCTTGACCAGCCCTTCATGCTTATTGTAAAGTCTTTTAAGCTTTGAGACAATATAAGGCTTGTGGGATGTAATTAAGGAGGCTTTTTCCCACATAGCAATAACTTCGTTGGCTACAGTTGCGCAAGCTACAGAGACATTTTGCTTTCCCACCTTAATGTGATAAAAAAGACGTTTAAGGACATCACTGTTAGTTGGAAGCTGCTTCTCAAAAAACCCTCTTCCAGCACTTGTCCGACCAACCAGACTTCACACTTGTTTCTGGTTTTTGCCATAATTCTGAGGGAAAAAGTTTTACCACCTGTTAGTCTTAATAATAATATAATATAATCATTAATCACTCACCTAAATTATATTATGACTTGATTACTGTAAGAAAGTTGTAAAGTAACATGAAGTAACCTTTCTAGAACAGTAAACTTGTGAAAATATCAGTAATTATAGCTGAAAAAGCAAATAAAACATCATATAATCCATAAAGGGAAAAAATGGAAATTCTAGAATAGTTATCCTGAAGGAATTTTCTAGAATTCTCTCTAAAGAATATAGGGGGGTTACTGGACCATTCCTGAAAATGACCTACTTATCTTCCAATTTTATTTATGAATTTTATATACCAAATTTAAGAGGACATCACAAAATAAATAAATATATTTGCCAGAAAGATGAAAATTTTCTCATGGGGGGTAAAATAGATATGCATTGAGGGGTAGGATAACAATAAGCTCTTGTCTTAATATTTTGCATGAAGTCTTTATTCATGACATTACTTTTTTAGTATGTGTGCGTTGAGCCATCATAAATTTCGATGTTTCGAAATGGCCTACTGTACATGTTTCAATATCGTTGTATGTAGAGCCATCAATCAGTCAGAGGTGCATCGTGGTGTTTCACTGTTCGTATTTGTAACTTCTTACCGTGAATAAGTGCAGTCCAGTGAAAAAAAAACTTGAAAGTTTTGTGCTATTCAGTGATAGTGTGCATTTGAAGTGAGAACGGAGGCTTATTCAAACAGAGAAATGGCAGATATGCATCTCGTGTATGGACTTGCCGAGTATAATGCGGTTACAGCAAGATGTCCGTATGCGGAAAGGTTTCAGTGAATAGACGAGCGTCTTGGTGATACAGGATCATTCAACAAGTGAGTTTCGGATGGTGTTAGACCAATCAGCGCCAGAACTGTTGAGTTGGAGGAGCGGGTCCTGGTGTCAGCACCTGAAGGATAGCAGCAGCAGAGGGTGTAAGATACACAATTGTGTGGAGAATTTTACAGGAACAACAGCTTTACCCATATCACATTCAGAGAGTACAAGGCCTTACTGAAGCTGATTTCACACCACGAGAGGCTTTTTGTACTTGGTTCCTTTAACAGTGTGCTCGCGATCCTCTTTTTCTATTCTCCGTGTTGTTTTCTGATGAGTCTGCCTTCACAAGAAATGGCGTGATCAATTTTCACAACACACTCATCATTGGGCCGAAGAGAATCCGCGTGTCATCATCCAGTTAAGGCAGGACAACTTAATCGGTCCTTTTGTTTTGCCTGGAAGATTAACACGAGAATTCTTTTCCAATTTTTTAAGGAATGATTTCAGCGACTTACTAGATGAAGTTCCTCTTGGTGTCCGACGTCGTATGTGGTTTTGGCATGACAACGCTCCGCCTCACTTTAGTCGAGTAGCCAGAGACTATTTGGATGACCATTTCCCTGATAAATGGATAGGCCGTGGAGGACCCATTGCGTGGCCTGCTCGCTCCCCGGACTTGCATCCACTCGATTTTTACCTGTGGGGTCAACGTTGAAATACTTTGCCAACGTGTAGAACAAGGATGCCAGAAAATCCGAGCAATACCTGGAATGTTTGATCGCGTCAGGCAGTCTATGACGAGGCGTGTTCAGGCGTGTATTCAAGCGCAAGGCGGTCATTTTGAGCACTTCCTTTAAAGGTAAGGCGCATAATTGCTGGAACACACAACGGGCTGTAACTCGGAAACAAAGCGATTTCGGGCATATGTTTATATAAACTTTTTTCATTGTTTTCAGGTCCTGAATCCATCCGAAATCGCTTTGTTTCCGAGTTACAGCCCGTTGTGTGTTCCAGCAATTATGCACCTTACCTTTAAAGGAAATGCTCAAAATAATTTATATACTACTGTGCAAAGGCCTTAGGCACCCTTGTGCAGTTGCATTTTTTCTCTTTTTTTAATAATTATGTTCAATATTTCAGCATGTTAGTGTTGTTTTATTATAAATATAAATTATAATCTATAGTCATTGTCACTAATCTCAGTTATTAGGCAGTTTAACAAAGAAAACGGATGTTTCATCAAAATGTGCTTCTGCTGGAGATAGAATGGAATTTAACACAAAGCTTCTTGGCACTATTTTACAAGATACTCTAAGCCCATTCAATAACAGTTTGTAAACAGAACTACTATTGTATGTTTTTGTAATTGTTTAATGCTCCTAACTAAATGAAATTTAATTTTTTTAATAATAATTCTTAGTTGTTAATTTTCTCTTTTTCCAGATAGGCATAAAATTTTACATTGACCCTTTTTTAGCTATCGCTTAACCAATCTCAATCAGAAGTAGCGCGACAAACTGGGGTATCAAGATGTGGTATTCAAGCAATTTTGAAGAAACAGCGCGAAACAGGCAAAGTTGAAGATCGAAAACACAGTGGAAGGCCAAGGAAACTTTCTAAAAACGATGAGACACACCATAAGCTTCTCTTAGAAATAGACGAAAATCCAGTGCAGAACTTGCCCAGACCTCAGAATTACAAGTCCACTCATCCACCGTGAGGAGATCATTCATTAGAAATGGTCTTAATGGTCCAGTGGCAATCAAAAAGCCATTTCTCAGGAAATGAAACAAGTCAGAGAGGCTCAAATATGCTCAGAAGCACAAGAATTGCAATGCTGACCAATGGAAAAGGGTCCTCTGGAGTGACGAGTCAAAACTTGAAATTTTTGGCACAAAGAGAAGACAGTATGTGAGAAGGAGAAACGGAGAACAATTCAAGGAAATGTGTTTGCAGCCAACAACCAAGCATGGTGGAGGATCTATCCAAGTTTGGGACTGCATTTCAGCAAATAGTGTTGGAGATCTTATCAAAACTGATGGAATACTGAATGCAGAAAGATCCTAATTCATGCTGTGCCATCAGGTCGGAGATTAATTGGGGAAAATTTTATTTTTCAGCACGACAATGACCCTAAGCTTACTGCCAGTGTAGTTAAAACCTATTTGGAGAATAAAAAAGAACGTGGAGACTTGCAACTGATGGAGTGGCCTCCCCAGAGCCCTGATTTAAATATTATTGAGGCTGTTTGGGATTATTTAGACAGAAAGAAGCAAGAAAAGCAGCCAAAATCGAGAGAAGAGCTATGGCAGGAAGAGCATGGAACAACATTCCAGCGGATTTCTTACAAAAACTCCAAGATAGCATTCCAAATCGAATCGCAGCAGTTTTGCAGGAAAAGGATGGTCATACAAAATACTGACTTTCGACAATTGTATGTAACTTTTGAGTACTTATGGTTCTCTAATAAATGATAAGTCTTGAAGCTAACACGTGTATTTTTAACCTTTGAAATTGAGAAAATTTATCAATACAAGATTTTTTCAGACCTGCCTAAGACTTTTGCACTGTAGTGTTATATATATATATATATATATATATATATATATATATATATATATATATATATATATATATATATATATATTTTATATTTTTTTTTCCAGATTTACCGCCGATTCGTACCTAAAGAGGTGGTACATATCTCGGCGAGGCAGTGAGTGGGTGATGTTACTGTGCTGGGGGTGGTAGACCAGGGGAATGAGTAAGGGTCAGTCAATGGATAGTAGGTAGGAGGGGTACGGTTTCAGATGCGATGGAGCAGATGGGAGTGAGTAGGGAAGAGGAGAACCGCTTCCGCTGAAAAGTGGGGGCCGTCGGCAAGTATGGATCGTAGGCAGTTGGGTATGGGGTTTTCGGCCGAGAGAGGGAAACACCTGCGACGGAGAGCGGGCAGCTTTGAGCATTCCACCAGGAGGTGTAAGACAGTGATAGGGGTATGGCAGGTAGGGCAAAGCGGGGCTGGCGAGTTCGCCATAAGGTGTCCGTGGGTGATGCGGGTGTGACCTATGCGGAGACGGGCTAGGATTACTTCTTTAAGTGGACTATTGTGGTTTTCGGGGGATCCATTAGTTGATGAAGGGGGATGGGTAAAGGTGTAGGCGCTAGGAGGTTGGAGTGTGAAGGGAGATCTGGAGTTCGCGAAATTGAAGGCTGGGTCGGGAACATGGCTGGCTATCTACCGTTCACCAGGGAAGGAATCGGTCGGCCACATCGTGGGCTGAGCGGGTCAGAAATACCTTGACGGGTTTCTATGGTCGGGCCAGGGGGGGGGGGCACGTTAACCCCTAAAGCGGAGCTACCCAGCCTGTCCGGGGTCTCACAGCGGACCCTAGGCGGTGACAGGGGGTACCAAAAAGACCGGGAGGGAGGGAGGGAGGGCGTACTCAGGGTAGTTGATACGGAGGGGGCCGGGGATATTGGGGGGGTAGGTACTAGGGGGTGGAAAGAGGTGAATCAGAGTGGTCTCGTGGAGGGGTGGAGAATATGGCAGCAGGAGGCAAAGGCAGATCCATGAGACTCGTGGGCGTGGGCGCGGCCGAGCTTCCATCGGTCACCGTGCAGCCGCGCCAGAGCCTCATCCACTGGATCCACAGGGCTGAGTCTCGTCGTACGGGGCGGGTCGTGGATTTCGGCCACTATTGTCAGTCTGTGGGGGTAGAGCGGTGGGACTTCCGCGATGGGAAGAGATGGACATAGTAGACGTGGTGGGCGGTGTAAGGGTCCGAGCCGTCTTCTTGGTCCTGGGGGAAGAGGGAGAGAGACGTTGGAAGGCCGGAGGGTCGGGCGACACGCTCCGGCGTCTCCGCCTCGACGGCTTGCTCCGGGCGGCAGGTTCGGGCGTGTACAGGGTACTGGGAAGGCAGGGTTTGAGGTGGCTGGGACCCGGGTGCCCTGGTCCAAGACTCCTGGGGGATTCGTGGCAGGTGGGGGGACAGGGGACCGTCGGGTCCTGCGAGGAGTTGCATTGTGGGGAACAGGGGGCAGTGGCTGTGGGGGGTTTCGGCGGCAGGCCAGGGCGGCGTGCCGAGATGACAGAGCCGAGAGCAGCGGCATAGGACACCCCCGGCCTCACCTCCCGACTCCGCACCCTGTCTCGTGCCTCACGCGGGCTAAGGAAGTCCGACACTTGTAGGCCGCGGACCTCCTCCTCGAACTTGTAGAAAAGGCATTCGCGGGATGAAGAGGGGTGTGCACCTTCACAGTTGGAGCATTTGGGAGTATTGGGGCACCTGTCAGGGTGGGCAAGTCGTCCACAGTGCACACACAATTGATGCGGCTGTCGACAAACGGAGCTAACGTGTCCAAACTTATTGCATTTAAAGCAACGGGTCGGGTCAGGGATGTATGGGCGGATAGAAAACTCGCATGACGCGCGGTCTCCCATACCCCATACAATGCGGCCGGGGGGGATTAGTGTATCAAACGTAAGGAGCAGACGTGGGGTGGGGGAGGGGGTGCCTCCCTGTCGGGATGTGAAACGATAGATCTTAGTGACTCCTTGGGGTGCGAGGTCCTCCAGGAGCTCGTTCACTGCGATCGACAATAGGCGGGTGGCGTAAATAGTGCCCTGACTCTGATTCAGGCGAGGGTGTGGGGAAACGGACACCGAGCATCCAAGGACCTCAGTGACGGAGAGTAGGGCTTTTGTCTCTGCGGCTGAGCGTGATTTTACGAGGAGGGAGCCATCCCTCTGTGGGCGTACGTCATAGCGGATGGAGTTGCTGTGGGTTCGGATCGCCTGGAGCGTCCGTTCAGAGTTGGTCGGGAGGGACCCAGATATAGGCCGAATCACCAGGAATTTGTGGATACTTGGAAGGGAGAGGGAGGCTGTAGAGTCGAAATGGACTGGGACATCCAACGGTCGATAGGACGGCCGTGAATGCCGGCTCCCCCGTCCGCCGCGAGGCTCTCTCCATGGGGAGGTGGGCTGACGGCGGGTGAGGGGGGCATATGGGGAGAGCAAGAAGCCGGGTTGTGGGGGCAAGTCCTCGGTGGAACTTGACTTGCCCAAAGGTGGCTGAAGTGGGCTGGGGCGAGACCCCTGCTCCAGAGAGTGTAGGT
This sequence comes from Bathynomus jamesi, assembly GCA_023014485.1. Lineage (NCBI taxonomy): Eukaryota > Metazoa > Arthropoda > Malacostraca > Isopoda > Cirolanidae > Bathynomus > Bathynomus jamesi. The sequence goes on from JAJOZX010004301.1 coordinate 427,725, forward strand.
CCAAGGGCATAGTCGAGGGACGGACTGGGGTCGGCAACGGAAAAGGAGAGTGCAAGCGTTCCGCTTCCACAGGGGGATCAACCCCATTAGGTTGCGGTCTTCCAGTGGTAAAAGACTCGAGGGCCCTGTTGCCCACCACCCGAGTGTTGAGAGAAGTAGTAGTCCGAGAGTGAGAAGCAGTAGTCGTAAGCCGAGGGGGAGAAGTGTCCATAGCGAAACAAATAATAACTTCATCCCCCGCGCGCATCCAGCCACCACCGACTCCAACAAGGGAAAGGCGAAGCGTGGGCACACTTGTCCCACCGCCGATAGATGTCACGCAGGGGAGATACACCCGCACCCAGTCCCTGTGCCTGAAAGGCGGCCACTCTCATCCAACGCGCGGTGAAAAGTGGCAGGGACAGGGTTTGGGTTTGGTTGGAAAGCGACAAGGGTGCAGGGCAACCACCTCCCACACCCAAGGGCCAAGGAAAGGGTCAAAATCAAGGTCCAAAGAACGATGTCAAAAAACAGAGAGAAGCCAGAAAGAATGGGGTAAAGGAGAAAGAAAGAAAAAGAAGCAGGAGATCAGCCGGGTCCCCAAACGGGCCCAATGGTCCACGAGGGCAGAGAAAGCCCTTACACCGAAGAAAGGTGTATTCCCACATTCGCCACAGAGGGACGCGCCCTATCGCTCCGGACAAAGCAAAGGGATATATATATATATATATATATATATATATATATATATATATATATATAATCAGTGGCGACTGGCGTATAGGAGCGATGGAGCGGTCGCTCCCCCTTGCTTGAAACGATAAATATTAATTTAACAGATAAAAAATATACTAATTTTAAGATATTAAAATAAATATTCTTGAAATATATTTTAAAAATTCATGAGGCATTTTGAGTAAGCCTTCATACAGTACATAATATTCTAAACTTATAACATAGCCTCAAACAGTGTACCGCTGTTTGAATACAAAATAATATTGCAGCCGAATGGAGCGATAGATTTTTCGCTCAAGTAAATATAAATTATATTTTACTGTTGTAATGAAAATATAAGTACAATCGCGAATTTTTTTTATAATAACTTTATTTTTACTAATAGTTACTTCAGTAATAATGATATAAGCCATTTATATGTATTTTATTGAAATTATTACTTATTTGTAATTAACTAGAATTGTACGTCTGGCATAGCCGCATATGTTAATACAAGTACTCTTGTGAGCGGCAGTTGGATTCGCGCTAGCCTATTGTGAGTCCGTGCTGTCGTACAATTTTATGAAATCGCACTCCCATACATTTATACCACGAGTCGCCACTGATATATATATATATATATATATATATATATATATATATATATATTATATATATATATACTGGCCCCAAAAAACTTATTTTTTAAAAGTGAAAGTCTAACCCCCTAAAATTGTTACTACCATCATAATATACTCGCACACAAAATTTCAACAATATCTATGCACTTTTGGTGGTGCCGACAGCCTCTTGTATTTTTCATTTATTGCGAAAATATCAATTGCTGGTAAAATTACTTTAAGAAATCCCCATAATTCGTAGTACAAATATTGTGTGCAAACCATGCCTCTTCACACTCTTGTGGATTGTGCTCCACATGTTACACTGTTGAGTAGAAACACGTCTTTTGACCTGACGTCATTACTGGTGGCGTCATCGGCTACGGAGGAAAGTGGGAGGGTCGCTGTTCACGTCAGTATTGTTTAAGACGCAGCGAGAGATTGATGTGCAAGTGTTTTATCTTAATATTAGATTTTATCCTTCACCATGTCCGATTCAATTGTAACAAGAAGAAAAACTGAAATATGACTGATTGGACAGCCAATTGACACAATTGGCAGTAAGAAGCTTCCATCCAGTGGAGATGTACTATGTCGGCTTTTCTGTCTCACAAACAGTACGAAAACATTGAAAGAAGCATCCAACATAGTTTATGCTGAAATTTTTGAGATTTGGGACAAGGTGAAAATACCCACCAGAGCCAAACAGCAATGTACTAACGAAAATTCAGAAAATATATGAGAACTTCAGGTCACTTCAAAAATCAAAATCAAATTAAAAAAGAAACTGAATTCCAAGATAGTTTAGATAACCTTTTTGATATAGCTCACGCAAATGCTTTACAGATGATGTCAAATGAGGAAGATAGATCATTCCTACATGCTCAAAGAGAGAGAGGGAGGCGAGGTTACATGACTGATAACACTGGTATGCATCAATTTTGCTGTCAAGGGTTTTGTAAGTGATTCTTATAGAGTTTTTCCTGCTGATTTCGCATCTGCAATCCGTTTTTCTCAATCAGCTCAGGTTATCCGGCTATGGCCTCATAAGTAAAATAGAATTTTTCGTGATTTTGTCAAAGCGGAATTGGAACAGTAACATCTATCATCACTTGTTTCACTTGTATAATATCTTTTTTTACTTTTCAGGCATATAGATAAAATATTTCATAATGAATAGAGCGTGTAAAAATGATCCCAATAGATTCTGCTACATATGTGGGACGGTTACCATGCCAAATAACCAGTCCCAAATCACTAAATTTGTGAAGACAATGTATAGAGCATACTTTGGAATTAAGCTAGGGGACCAGGACAAAAATTTCGCCCCTCATATGTGCTGCAAGACGTGCATTGAAAATTTGAGAAGATGGAGCAAAGGCAGAGCGAAATCTTTGCCTTTTGGAATTCCCATGATTTGGAGAGAAGGAAAGGATCACGTGACAGATTGCTATTTCTGCATGACAAACCTCCAAGGTGGGCTTATAAATTTATTTTTCTTAAATATTCTGAAATCCTCGTATAAAACTTGACATAATATTCACCATAATGTAATATTCACCATATATAGCATAATATTCACCATAATGGTAATCATACATTTACATATACATATTGTTATAGAAAATACATTTACACATACATATTGTTATACAAGTTACACTTACATATACAATGATTGTATATTTTCTTTCTTTTTCATTCATATTGTCCCCGAAGGGACAATATGAATGAAAAAGAATGAAAATATACAGACTCCATCGACCTATTTCATATCTTACAGACCGCAGCCTTCCCTCACGAGCCGCCACTGTCTGAATGCTTCTTCTATTTCATATGCAAGTTTTATATCCATGTTTCTGTGTTTCTATTTTCAGGAGTTAACAAGAAGAATAAACACATTGTTGTATACCCTGACATTCCTTCTGCTATGAGACCTGTACCCCATGGTCCTGGATTTCCAATACCCGACCCACCTCAAACCCTGGACTTCGATGATTCTGATGATGAATCAATGACCAATGCCAATGACCAGTCCCAGTCGTATATACCTCAAAATACCGCTTCAGATGAGCCGAAGCCTCTCAACCAGGCCAAACTTAATGATCTTACCAGGGATTTAGGACTTTCCAAATTAGCTGCCGAGATCTTGGGCTCATGACTTCGAGAGGACAACTTGCTGGCTCCGGGAACAACATTCTCCTGGTATAGGAAACGAGAGGAAGAATTCCGCAAGTTTTTTGCAGTGCACGAAAATACCTCTTCCTTAGTGTACTGCTGCAATGTTGAGGGGCTAATCGAATCCTTGGGCCTGCCATATAACGCATCAGAATGGAGGCTATTTATAGACTCGTCTAAAAGAAGTTTGAAAGCAGTACTTCTCAACATTGGGAATAGGGTTGCATCAGTCCCTGTAGCACATTCCGTACAACTTACTGAGAGCTACGATAACATGAAAATTTTACTGGATGCTCTCGTATACGACCAACATAACTGGAGGATCTGTGGAGATTTGAAGGTAATACTAATATCATAAGTAAACTATTGCTATTGACTATGTTGTTTTTCCAAAGGTTATTTGAGAGCATATAAGAACACTTAACTTCCCCACAGAAGTGATACAGTCCAATGCATAGATTTTTTTATCTGATAGAACAAATTCTTCAAATTCTTTAAATATTTTCATTTTTTTTCAGATTGTGGCATTTGTATTGGGAATGCGAGGGGGATACACGAAATACCCATGTTTCCTCTGCAAATGGGATAGCCGAGCGGATGAGAAGCACTATGCACAGCGTGAATGGGCATCCAGAGAGAATTTTGAACCTGGGTCGCATAATGTCGTTTCAGTGCCCCTTGTACCACCAACAAAAATTTTGCTCCCACCACTTCATATTAAGCTGGGCTTGATGAAAAATTTCATCAAATCAATGAATAAGGAGGGTTCAGCATTCCGATATCTCGAGAGTAAATTTCCTCATATATCTGATGCTAAACTAAATGCTGGGGTTTTTGATGGTCCTCAAATTCGAACTTTGATCAAGGATACTCAGTTCGAAAACGCAATGACTCCAACTGAGAAGAATGCCTGGCAGGCATTCAAATCAGTTGTCACTGATTTTCTTGGCAAGCGTAGAAGTCCAGAATACGAGTCCGTTGTCGAAAACTTGATGGAAGATTTCAAAGCTCATGGGTCGCGCATGTCTATAAAAATGCACTTTTTGTGGTCCCACATGGACTATTTTCCTGAAAATTGCGGGGATTATAGTGAGGAACAGGGTGAACGATTTCACCAAGATATCAAAATAATGGGAGAGAGGTACCAGGGAAACTGGGATATCAATATGCTGGCTGACTATTGCTGGTGTTTGAAGCGAGACGTGCCCGAAGAAAAACACGGACGGAAAGCCAAAAAAAATTCCTTCCTTCCTCAATAAACTTTTTTCCATATTCATTGTATGAATAAAAGTATTTATTCACACAATGTTTTCATTTTTCACGAGTGTTCTTATAATATTACTCGTATCTACAGTGTTTAAGCTAAAAAAATCAATAAATTTGGGGATAAAATTGGACTTATAATAAATGGCCAATAGAGAAAAAACATGACCTGATTGAGGAAAACCAATGTCATTTTCGAATTCAGCATGGTCGAATTATATAATATGAGTTGAAAAAAACCTCACAGCAGACAAAAAAAAATTCATATGCATACCAGTGTAATCAAAGGTGGGCAGGACCGAACTCCAGGAACTCGGTCCTTTTCTCAGTGAGGACCGAAATGAGGAGCGACGGTCCATTTTTAAGCAATTCCGGACGGTCTTTTTTAGTGATTTTAGTGTGTTTAGTGATTATTTGAAGTTCTAAAGATGGATCGTTTCCTCCAGAAGACTCAGAAAGAGACTGAGACAACTGAAACTTGTTTCAACACCTGGAGGAGACGAAGAATCTACTGATGTTAGTGCTTCAACTTCAAGTCATGCAACTGGAGCTCCTAGCGGAAGAACTGAACCCGGCAATCCCTGGCCGTACCTGGACAAATACTTTGAATACCTGGGCCCCAAGGGTGAGCAGAACCTGGAGTACAAGTGCTTGCTGTGTTCATCAAGTTTAACACGCCTATCCCATCCAGTGCCGCCGTGGAGAGGCTCTTCTCTTTGGGGAAGGACGTCCTCAAGCCGAAAAGGTCAGGGCTCAGTGACAGCCATTTTGAAATGCTAGTCTTCTTGAAGGGAAACTCAAGCATTTAATACATAAATGATGAAAAAAGTTAAGTTGTATTAATTATAATTTACGTTAATAAAATTAAAGATTTCCGGTGTCTTTAATTTCATTTTTCATTTTAATCAAATTTTTCACTTATATTATATATAAGGACCGAGGACCGAGTCGTTCCTAGGTCCTATCTTCAGAAAGGACCAGGACCGTCGGTCCAGTTTGAGGCAAGGACCGGGAGGGTCGGTCCTTTTTGAGGCCCGGGTGCCCACCTTTGCTGATAATGATGATAAACTCGTCGCTAAGAAAATGGAAAAGAGATGAAAGAAATGCTGCACTAAAAGAAGCCGAGGCATTGCGAAAGAAACTGTCATCAGCTGCAGTTCAGTTCAGTAATAGCAGTTCAAGCAGTAGTAGTGATGAGCAACCAGAGCCAGGCACATCGTACACTCCTGAAATGACATCCAAACCTTCAAGCAGCACAATATCAAATAAGTGTAAGCGCATCGTAACACTTGATCTGGCTATGGAAAAACTATACACGCTTACAACATGGTATCGTATGTGGTACCTTTACTTCTTAATTAAATATAAATTATTAATTAATTGAATTAAATATCTACAAAATTGCCTCGGGATTGGCGACATAGCCTATTGGGAATGAAATAATTGCCATACGTACTTAGAACCCATATGTAGGCATCGGGCCTGCATAACAACAAGAAAACCAAATTCATTATTTCGTGTTCAAACTTTTCTACTGCCAACTCATGGAAATTACATCGAGAGAAGAGTCAACAACCTTTGCGAAATCAGCACATAATAAAAATACGAAGATTATATTATATCGGCTCGCTCGGAGCTGCTTATGTTACAGCGATGCTTTAAGCAAGGAAGATGTCCTTTATCTTCCTATACGTTCTGAGTGAAATCCTCTTGATATAAAACTTAATAACTATAAGAAGGATAGGCCTGTTCCTTCAGGTGTTTAAATAGTGACTGCCTATATTAGTTACATCGAGTCAACTCATTGTGTAGCTCCATCGTACCACGGCCCTACATCGAAACAGAAGCGAGGCCCAACGAAATAATGTAAGGTAAGGCAATTCCTTTTACTATTAGGCAGCGCAAATACCAAAGGCAAATAAACAGAGGTCCTTTGAAGACCTACATATACTGTACATAACTCTAACGAAAAAAACATGGGGCTTTTGTCATTAACTCTATGCAATAACTACAGGATAATTTCCAATCGGTGAAGGTTGAAGCCAATTTCAACCATAAGCCCCTTATAATTTTTTCACATGGTGGCCCGTGTAACTGGGGAACCGATCCCTTTAGCTTTACACTAACCGTAAACAAAGTCTTGTTCATTTAACAGGCTTAACTCATTTTAGGTCATAAAAATAAGCCAAATTTCAACCTAAGCCTATTTAGTAGGCCCACAACAAGCCTACTTAGTAGGCACAGAATAGGTCTTTAGTAGGCCCATAACAAGCCTACTTAGTAGGCACACATAATAGGCCTATTTAGTATGCCCACCTTACTTTACCTTACCTAATAGGCCTAACATACTCATACACTAAAGGCCTACTTCAAACTACAGTTTGCAGTTTCAATATACAAGAAGCCTACCTCACAAAGTAGGCCCTACTCTTTACACTCAAGGCCTATCCTAACTAAAAACACTAAATTTATAATTCAACCTGAGGTGTAGGTTATAACATTTATTTCAGCAATTTAACTTTCTCATAAGATTCACTAACATCACAAAATTCAACTCAGAACTGTAACATCACAAAGACCTAAAGCAATTGCACGAATTCAAACCTACACCCACCTAACACCTATTCATAACCCTATTCCAAGTCCTATTTGACATATAGGCGCAACCTATTCCAAGTCCTATTTGACATATAGGCATAAAACAGACAAGGCTTGATATAAGGGTCTCAAATGCAACATTTGAGGATCTTTACTCAGCCAAATTGGTTAACCTAACACAACACTCAAAAATAAAACCCAACAACAAAATATACATTTACACACATACATACAGTATATAAATATATACATACAACTCCTAGCATCCAATTCTTGTTTTAAAGAAGAATCATACAACAGATTTCATCAACAAACACACACATTCCTTGCAAACAGATTACATTCCTTCAAAACCCCAAACCCTCCAGACCCACTTGTAGGACACTTAACATTTACTCAATCATAACTACGGGTATTGACTTCGCTGGAGTGGTGAATCCAAGTTTTGAAGACCAACTGGATTCAGAGGAATGCAAAACACACACACACACACACACACACACACACACACACACACACAGTACTCTTTCCGTGTGTCTCAAACACAACAACCTGTCTGAACATAACCAAGGATCGGAGAGTAAAAGCTTTTCTTGCTGCGCTCTGCTTCTGTGCACATAATTTTGTGCCAAAAATTATATGGTTAGACAGTGGCACATACAAACAAACTACTCTAAAGGGTTTTATGGCCTACCTTGGCCATAGCCCAACATATTCAACAAGGGGCTGATGGCCTACCTTGGCCATAGCCCAACATATTCAACAAGGGGCTGATGGCCTACCTTGGTCATAGCCCAACATATTCAACAAGGGGCTGATGGCCTACCTTGGCCATAGCCCAACATATTCAACAAGGGGCTGATGGCCTACCTTGGCCATAGCCCAACATATTCAACAAGGGGCTCATGGCCTACCTTGGCCATAGCCCAACATATTCAACAAGGGGCTCATGGCCTACCTTGGCCATAGCCCGAATTATTCAACAAGGGGCTCATGGCCTACCTTGGCCATAGCCCGAATTATTCAACAAGGGGCTCATGGCCTACCTTGGCCATAGCCCGAATTATTCAACAAGGGGCTGATGGCCTACCTTGGCTATAACCCAACATATTCAACAAGGGGCTGATGGCCTACCTTGGCGATAACCCAACATATTCAACAAGGCCCTTATGGCCTATCTTGGCTATAACCCAACGTATTCAACAAGGGGCTGATGGCCTCCCTTGGCCATGGGCCAAACAACAAGGGTCTTATGGCCTCCATGGGCCAAACAAGGGTCTTATGGCCTGCCTTGGGCCAAACAACAAGGGTCTTATGGCCTGCCTTGGGCCAAACAACAAGGGTCTTATGGCCTGCCTTGGGCCAAACAACAAGGGTCTTATGGCCTGCCTTGGGCCAAACAACAAGGGTCTTATGGCCGCCTTGGGCCAAACAAGGGTCTTATGGCCTGCCGTGGGCCAAACAACAAGGGTCTTATGGCCCGCCGTGGGCCAAACAACAAGGGTCTTATGGCCCGCCGTGGGCCAAACAACAAGGGTCTTATGGCCCGCCGTGGGCCAAACAACAAGGGTCTTATGGCCCGCCGTGGGCCAAACAACAAGGGTCTTATGGCCCGCCGTGGGCCAAACAACAAGGGTCTTATGGCCGCCGTGGGCCAAACAACAAGGGTCTTATGGCCTGCCGTGGGCCAAACGTCTTATGGCCTGCCGTGGGCCAAACGTCTTATGGCCTGCCGTGGGCCAAACGTCTTATGGCCTGCCGTGGGCCAAACAACAAGGGTCTTATGGCCTGCCGCCGTGGGCCAAACAACAAGGGTCTTATGGCCTGCCATGGCCAGAGACCAAACAACACAAAAACAGTACAGGATTCAAAGCCCCAAGCCCTCCAGATCTACCTGTGGAGGAGTAACATTTACTCTACTAAAACTACGGGTATTGACTAGTCTGAAGTGGTAGGAGGTTTGAATACAGTACAAACTTTTAACCAAACACCACAACATGGAAGTACAGTATATTTCAATTAACTCACCAACGTAGAAGTCACTTCAAAATATAAATCGTTAACAAAACAAAACATGACAAAACTCCAAAACATCATCAGTAAACCAGCATTTAAAAACTGGTGACTTATAAAATTTACACAAATAATGAGCAAATTTAAAATACTTAATAACCTTACTTTAATTCCATAAATTTCCTATACCTAAGGGGAGTCAAACTGATTGACATAACTTTAACTAAACTTGAGAAGTTGCCCTCTTGAACTTTTATATTTAAATAGGTCTTGAGTAACCTTTCTCTTCCTAAATTCCTACTTCATTCTTTTTAATCCATTTTACATGTTTTTACACAGTTTGTCAAAAAATTTAATCTATAACATACAAATTCCCCACCCCCCCACCCCCCACCCAGTATATGGAAAAACTATACACGCTTACAACATGGTATCGTATGTGGTACTTTACTTCTTAATTAAATATAAATTATTAATTAATTGAATTAAATATTTACAAAATTGCCTCGGGATTGGCGACATAGCCTATTGAGAATGAAATAATTGTCATACGTACATGGAACCCATATGTAGGCATCGGCCCTGCGTAACAAGAAAACCAAATTCATTATTTCGTGTTCAAACTTTTCCACTGCCAACTCATGAAAATTACATCGAGAGAAGAGTCAACGACTTTTGCGAAATCAGCACATAATAAAAATACAATTATTATATTATATCGGCTCGCTCGGAGCTGCTTATGTTACAGCGATGCTTTAAGCAAGGAAGATGTCCTTTATCTTCCTATAAGTTCTGAGTGAAATCCTCTTGATATAAAACTTAATAACTATAAGGAGGATAGGATAGGCCTGTTCCTTCAGGTGTTTAAATAGTGACTGCCTATATTAGTTACATCGAGTCAACTCATTGTGTAGCTCCATCGTACCACGGCCCTACATCGAAACAGAAGCGAGGCCCAACGAAATAATAAGGTAAGGCAATTCCTTTCTTTACCATTAGGCAGCGCAAATACCGAAGGCAAATAAACAGAGGTCCTTTGAAGACCTACATATACTGTACATAACTCTCTAACGAAAAAAACATAGGGCTTTTGTCGTTAACTCTCCACTGAAGTCTGCTAGAAATTTCCAACGGATGAGAGTATCAGGCAATCAACCCATAGCCCTATAGTTTTTTTCACACTGGCAGTGGCATTGGATCGAACAAAAACAAGTGATCGTAGTGCTGTTATGGTGCTTTCAGCTGCTGCAACTTCTCTTGGACATGACATTGACAATGTTGTTTTGGGCAGAAGTACTCTACAGAGGACGTGGAGTGCAGTACGCCAAAAAGTTGCAGATGACATTAAGCAAACCTTTACCTCTGACGTTCCGCTTACCATTCATTGGGATGGTAAAGTAATGAAAGATATAACAGGTGATGAAAAAATAGATAGGCTAGCTATTCTTGTATCCGGTGGAGGAAAGTCTAAGCTTCTAGCAGTACCCAAACTTGTTTCTGGAGAAGGCGGAAAAATTGCAGAAGCAGTTCTAGAATGCTTAGACGATTGGAATTTGCGAGAATGTATTCAAGCAATGTGTTTTGATACTACCGCTAGCAATACTGGCAAAAAAAAGGGCGCTTGCATGATAATCGAAAGTAAGCTTGATAGGAAACTCCTATCTTTGGCTTGTCGCCACCATATTAATGAAATTGTGATATCAGACGTCTTCCAGAAGTGTTACGTTGATTCAACGGGACAGGATATATTACTTTTCAAACGTTTCAAGATTTCCTGGAAACAAATGGATGATAAAAGATAAGAAGCTGCCAACACAAACATGCTGTGGAAAGCAGAAATCCTCAAACTGTTCAAAGAACACCTTGCCAGAAGTCACCCAAGAGCGGATTATCGTGAACTTCTTGAATTATCAATTATTTATTTAGGTGGTGGTCTATCAGGAGTAGTACATTTTCGTCAACCTGGGGCTTTACATCGCGCTAGGTGGATGTCGCGAGTGATTTATGCCATCAAAATTGTATTGTTTCGCTCGCAGTTCAACCTGACAAAACAGGAACTGAGTGCAATGGAACGCTTCTCTCGCTATGTTGTCCGCTTTCATGTGCCAAAATGGTTTGCGGCTCCTATTGCATCTTTTGCACCAAGAACCGATTTGGAGTATCTACAAGAGCTTCAGCAATATGATGATAAGGAACTTTCAGCAACAGCTAGCAAAGCACTATGCCGTCACCTCTGGTATCTAAATGAAGAACTTGTGTCGCTTGCCTTTTTTTGATGATGGCATAACTTTGCAAGTGAAACGGCAGATGGTTCAGGCATTGGAAAGACCTTGTTTAGAAATACCAGAAAAACGAATTGCTCTTGACCCCACTCATGACCCACTAGAGAAAAGTTTGGCGAACTTTGTCACAAGCTCAAGTCGCTCCTTCTTTGAGAAATTGTCGCTTCAATCGACGTTTCTCGAAGTAGATCCTGCAGAATGGGATAACAGGGACGACTATAAATTAGCTAAGGAATATGTTAAAACAATGAATGTTGTAAACGATAATGCAGAGAGAGCGGTCTCATTAATTCAGAGTTTCAGCAGTCATCTCACAAAAAGCGAAGAACAACTGCAGTACCTTCTTCAAGTCGTGGAAAAACACCGAGAGCAGTTTCCAGAGGCAAAGAAATCAATGATAAAGATAGGAAGCACATCAACCTCATGAGTTAATATTAAAAAAAGTGGATTAGGCCTATTGGAAATACCGCATAAAAAAAAAACGCGCCTGTTGTAGTTACCTCCTGGGTGGTGCGGAAAAAACAAAAATTTCAGTCTGTCGGCACTACTAAATATTATGGAATCCGGCTGAAACTTCACTCAAAACTTCCTATCGACACGCATAGCAAATTCCAGGGGTGAGACTTAAGAAAAGAAAAAAAAATATTTTTCACCCCTATGAGCCTGGGCCGGTCTAATATATATATATATATATAATCTTGTTTCGGTTCCGTGCGTCGATCTTTCTTCGCACGAATGTCAAGCTGGTGGCCCCGCCTCTAGCCCTGGCTTGGTGGAGGAGCGAGTTGCGCTCTCCATCGTACATAGCCAGGTACACCTGGCTCATCTGGTACCGTCCTGAGCCAGGCATCTAGTCTTCTCTTGAAGACTTCAACTTTGACCCCTGTAATGTTTCTGAGGTCCTTTGGAAGCTGGTATATATCTATAATCTATACTATAATAAGAGAGCTGTCCGTCTGTCCGTCACACTTTCAGAAATTGTATTACGGGCGGCAATGTGAAGCAGCTCAAGATTTTCATGACTGTGTTCTTTTCTGTAGTTTAGCAATGGGGGAAGGGTGGGGGTAATGGGGAGGGGGTTAGCCCCCAAGTTGTATGAATGGGGGTGAGGAGGTTTTGGGAGATACCAGATTCAGAAATGTTGACACAATGTGAAGCTCAAAATTTTCATGGCTGGGTTCTTTTTTTGTAGTTTAGCCTGTCTAACCGTCAGCGAAGCGGCGGGAACTGTACTAGTAATAATAATAATAATACGTTGTTGTGTGTGTGTGTGTGTGTGTCTGTTCCAGCCATAACTCCAAAATGGAAGCAGTTACAAACGTGAAACTTCACACACATATTGATTAGGTCCCCAGGTCGTGCACCTGGATGTTAATGAATTAAATAATTAAAATTACTGGGCCCAAAGGCCCCAGCACCGCGATTAAAATACAGAAAAGAAAGCAGCCGTGAAAATTTTGAGCTTCACATTGTGTCAAGATTTCTGCATCTTAAGATTTTCATGACTAATTATTTGATCAATAAAACTATAGAAAAGAAGTTATGAAAATCTTGAGCTTCACATTGCCACCAGTAATAATAATCTATAATAAAAGGATTCAGTCACAAACATGAAACTTCACACATACATTGATTAGGTCCAGTTGGTTAGCCGATCAGCCCACTCTGATCGAGCAAGCCGGCGGCACTCAGGTAACCGATCGCCATCTCGGGAGTGGACCAGAGGTTCAGCGCACTAGTGATGTTGTGTTGTGTTCCATGTTGTGCTAGAGCGGTACAGTCTGTCATAATGTGTTCAATTGTTTGTGTTGTGTCCTGGCACAGGTGGCAGGCGTCGTCTGTGGAGTTGTCTAGTCTGGGTTTATATGTCTGTAGGTTGGGGTGATGTCCACAGCGGAATCGTGCTAAGTTAACTCGATCCGATCTGCTCAGGCTGGTGTCTGACCTGTCAATGGGTGGCGGCTTCGCACCTAGGACCGCATTCCGACCGAGTCGTGTCAGTGCTTTGTGGGTTAGGTGTGTGTGTGTTTCTTTACTGTCTGTGGGGCGTGGTATGCAATGAAGTATTTCGTTATAATGTCTGTCTGGTGTTACCTTAATGGTGCGAGGTGTTGGTGCATGATGGTACATGTCGTGGCAAGGGTGTTGTGGGTTAGTTGTCGCTGCTGCCATGAATTGTGTTCCCCTCATGTCTAAATGTTCCCTAACTTTGTGTTTTTGTGTCTGTGTGCAAGTGTTCTATTGGTGTTGTTTGAGTACATCCTGTAATGATACGAAGTGCGTTGTTTTGGATTGTCTGTAAGGTGTTTGTGTGTGTTTGAGATAATGGGTGCCCAGCATGGGCTAGCATAGTCCATAACAGCAAATATGTTGTTTGTATATGAGTGATGTTTCCTGCTGGTGTCCAAAGTTTGTGCCTGTTAGTACTCTAAGCGTGTTAAGTCTTGACGTATATTTGTTTTTGATTTCCTGAATGTGGTTTGCAAAAGATAATGATGTGTTGTATGTGACCCCAAGTATTTTGGTCATGTGAGTGTGTGGAATGTTGGTGTTGTTTAGTGTAAGCTGTGGAGTTATCTGGTGTTCTTTTGTGTTGCTTGTAAGCAAGGTGATGGTTGATTTTGTGGGCGCTACTTTGAGTCTATTGTGTGTGAGCCAATCTTGAATACTGTTCATGTATGTTTGTAGGTTATTTGTAGCGGTGTCGATGTTGTTGTGGGTGGATGTTAGAGTGATGTCATCTGCATATGATGATAAGGTAAGCTTGTTATCTATGGGTGTTGGAATGTCATGCATGTATAAGTTGAAGAGTATTGGTGAGAGAACAGAGCCTTGAGGGACCCCGTTCGGAAAAAGCTTGTATTTGGATGACTTGCCATTAAATGTGACGTGGGAGTATCTTCCTGAAAGATAGTTGCTCAGCCACCTTTTGGTGTTATTGTGCATGTCTGTGTCGTGTATTTTGTTTGAGAGGGAAGCGTGGGATAGCATCAAATGCTTTATTAATGTCTATTGTTGCTAATAGTGTACGTTGAGCTGGTCGTCTGGAGTTGATGCCATCCATGATGTGCTGCGTGAGATTAGTGAGTAATGTTGTGGTTGAGTGGTGAGGTCTGAATCCATGTTCAGTAGGCGATAGTGGTATGTGTGGGTTCGTCCCGAGGTTGTGCACCTGCCTGTTAATAAATTAAATTAATTTAAAAAAAATTAAATGACATCAAGATCATTACACCATTTCATATATATAATATATATATATATATATATATATTATATATATATATCGTAAAGAACGACGCGCTTTGTATAGGAGAATTATCCGCGCAAGATGAGAGCGAAAGAACGAAACAAATGAAAAAAGAGTACCCACCCGGGAATCGAACCTGGGATCTTCCGATTGCCGGTCAGATATGATAACCATTACACCACAGGCCTCACCCAAACAAATGCCGTAATTCCTCTACATCTGACCGGCAATCGGAAGATCCC
>JAJOZX010004302.1:0-110000 GCA_023014485.1 Bathynomus jamesi
GCGAAGTAGAAAATGATCCACACCGCGTTGTAGCCAATTACCTTGAAAAAATTTTTGTTTTAGAACACTGACAAAACTAACTTGAAAATACATATTTTTATTCTAAAATTCTAAAATATAAGTATGTGGTAAAACTGTCGTACAAAGATAGCCTTAGAGGAATTGAAATATTAAAGTGTAAGATAAAAAAAATAGCAAAAAAATAGCATTGTATACTTTACACACACACACACACATATATATATATATATATATATATATATATATATATATATATATATATATATATATATATATATAAAGAAGAGGGGAGACAAGCGCGACCTTCGTGAAATGAAGAATATCGCACGGAACATTTGAAAGGTTGAAAGGTATAAGCTCTATATATACAGGGTGTACATAAAGTCAGGATCTATTTTTGTGAAGCACGGAAATTATATGGAATTCAATCATAAAATGATAAAGTGGTAACATTTATTAAATAATTAAGAGTAGGATTCGACGTGACGCCCATCAGTATCCCTGCACAGCTCAAATCGTTCCGCAGCATTTCTAAACACATTCTGGAGCATTTGCGGGGTTATGTTATCTGCAGCAGTTCGTATACGTGTACGTAAGTTTTCAAGACTCGTAATCTTCGTCTGATAGACGTGCGATTTGATAAAGCCCCATGCAAGAAATCTAAAGGGGTTAAATCTGGTGATCTCGCTGGCCAAGGTCTTTTGTTGCTTCCGCGTCCGATCCAGCGATTTGGAAAACGTCCATTTAGATAATCCTGAACAATTTTGGCATAGTGCAAGGAGCACCATCATGTTGATAGACGACGGGGATAGGATTGTTGGTACCGTCGTCTATCAACATGATGGTGCTCCTTGTCACTATGCCAAAATTGTTCAGGATTATCTAAATGGACGTTTTCCAAATCGCTTTATCGGACGCGGAAGCAACAAAAGACCTTGGCCAGCGAGATCACCAGATTTAACCCCTTTAGATTTCTTTGCATGGGGCTTTATCAATCGCACGTCTATCAGACGAAGATTACGAGTCTTGAAAACTTACGTACACGTATACGAACTGCTGCAGATAACATAACCCCGCAAATGCTCCAGAATGTGTTTGGAAATGCTGCGGAACGATTTGAGCTGTGCAGGGATACTGATGGGCGTCACGTCGAATCCTACTCTTAATTATTTAATAAATGTTACCACTTTATCATTTTATGATTGAATTCCATATAATTTCCAAGTGCTTCACAAAAATAGATCCTGACTTTATGTACACCCTGTATATATAAAGAACGACGCTTGTGTAGAAAAACGTTCCGCACAAGCGTCGTTCTTTACATTAATTATACTGTGTTGTTTGCAGTTAAAATGTGTGTATATATATACAGAGCTGGGCAATAAATACATTGAATGTATTTAAATACTAAATACTAAATACATGGGAGAAATGTATTTAAATACTAAATACTAAATACATTTTACGAATGTATTTAGATACTAAATACAAAATACATCAATTGTATTTAAATACATTTGTAAATACATTTTAAATACATACAAATTTGCTTGTTGAAGCCATGACACGCACACGATAAAGAAATCAAACGCTTTCGACTAAGAGTGGCACACAACTGATTGAACTGACACGTTGAAACATGAACCATGCTGTACTACACTGTCGACGCGTCGTACTGTGCTAGTACAGAACGTGTATTAAACCAGTAAAAGTATTTACATTTTTATATTTTGAGTATTTAAATACATTGTATTTAAATATTCATTAAAGTATTTAAATACTATATTTAAATACATGAAAAACAATGTATTTATAAATACAGTTCTAAATACACAAATGTATTTAAATACGTATTTAAATACAAATGTATTTAAATACTGCCCAGCTCTGTATATATATATATATATCCGTAAAGAACGACGCTTGTATAGAAGAACGTTCCGCGCAAGATGGGGAGGGAGAACGAACAAATGAAAAAAATGAGGTAACCACCCGGGAATCGAACCCGGGATCTTCCGATTGCCGGTCAGATATGATAACCACTACACCATGGGCCTCAATCAATCAGAAGTCGTAATTCTCCTACATACGAGCAGAAACGAATGCCCTGAGGGGACACCTCCCGCATGCCGCACATATATACATTTTAACTGCAAACAACACACAGTATAATTAACGTAAAGAACGACGCTTGTATAGAAGAACGTCCGCGCAAGATGAGGAGGGAGAACGAACAAATGAAAAAATGAGGTAACCACCCGGGAATTGAACCCGGATCTTCCGATTGCCGGTCAGATACGATAACCACTACACCATGGGCCTCAATCCTGTCTGCTTTGCAGATAGCTGGTGAGGGAAGCTATATTTATGGACCTCTTTGCGAGAGACCCGTTGCCCACGTCGGGCTTGCATCATGAAAAAGAAAAACTATGGTATTTGTCATTTACCATTACTTATTCGGACTATAGTGGATTTAATTTTCCCAGAAGAGTTCCTTGTTCCATGCACGGTCTGTGTTTAACATATATATATATATATATACACACACACACTGTGTATGTATATATATATATATATATATAATTATAAGCTCTACAAAGAAAATTTGTCATTGAATTAATAATAACTATATAAATAATAATTAAAAATCCAATGATTATTTAAATAATTTTAGTCCGAATAAATTGATTAAATGCAGTGACTAGGACTGGAATACAATTACCGTCAACTGCAGTGTCTCAAGTTAAAGAAAAGGGATCTGTTTACAGATGGGTTTTTTGGGGGGGTGGGGAAATGATTTACACAAATCCCCCAAAGAAAATTAAGCTACTGAGACTATTTTTCTTTTGTGCAGGAAGGGTACACTGCTTGAAAGTATTTTTTTTATCTTATCTGGTTTATTCGAAGTTTTTACTCCTTCGATATTCTTCGTTATTTTTTTATTTATTTACTGACTTCTCCATTTAAAGAACTAATTTCATTTTTACTTTCGTATTATTAGACTGAAAGCCAAAGCACTTACCACAAAAGGCATCTTCTTATCTAAATCAAGTAGCATGCAGACCCCCAATATGATGCATGCTGAGATCAAACCTCCAATAATAACAAATTGGCCAAAATTATCTCCTGCAGCGCTATCTTTAAAAACTGTGTTCGTTCCATAATAAACGCCTATTATTATACAATCTAAAACCTGAAAAATTAAAAAAAAATATTAAAAAATCCAAATATTTATTATTTACGTGCCAATTTTTTACATTTTATCTTATTTCCAGTAAAGGTCTTTACTCCCAGGTAGTATTCATTCATTTATGTACAAAGTGTTTCAGGTCGACCCTAGAAATATGGAAATTGGTGGAATTTGTAGTTTGTATTTGGTATTTGGTATGTAGAATAGAATAGAATAACCTTTATTAATAATAATAAAATAAATACATTTTTTTCAATTTACAATGACATGAATAATTTTGAAGCTCGACTATTTATTTTATTTAATTTGGCCCTTAAGCTTTAGGCTTTACTGGGCTTTTATTAAAAATAAGCGGCTAGTTGTTATTAATTAATAAATAATAAATAAATAAATAAGTAAATAAGTATTATTAATAGTTAAAACATGTATTACAATATTAAACAATATTAACGGCCAATATTAAACAATATTAGTGGACATTAATCCTAGATTTTGTTAGTATGCCATTATTAATCGGGATTTCAACTTGGTTTTAAACAAATTTACATTCACAATATTTTTTATATCAGCATGCAAGTCATTCCATAGTTTCAATCCAATGAAAATGGGTAGTTTTTGAGATGAAGACAATCTAAATTGAGGTATAACAAGCTTTGATCTATTTCTGGTCTGATACGAGTGGATTTCTGGATGAGTTACAAAATATCTATTTACCCATTGCAAATTAATGATTTTTTTCTTACACTTGTAAATAAAAATAAAATGTGCCAGTTTGGTTATATCGTTGAGCTTTAGTAGGTTTAGCTCTTTAAATAATGCACTAGAGTGATCAAGGAAATCAGCATCAGATAATAACCTTATTGCTCGTTTTTTGATGACAAAGAGACCATTTAATGCGTTGTTAGCGGAGTTTCCCCAAACAAGGGTGCAGTATGTTATATAAGGAAGAACAAGAGTATGATAAAGAGTCAATAAAACTTGTTTAGGGACTACATTTCCATATTTAAACATTATAGCAACGCTCCTTGAAATCTTTTTCGCGATATAATTTATATGATTACTCCATTGCAAATTCTTATCTAGCATTACACCAAGAAATTTTGTTATAGTACACTCCTTTATGGCGATTTCATTAACATTAAGTTCATCAAGATATACATTTCTTTTATTAGTAAAAATCATGAAATTTGTTCTACTGGTATTTAGGAAGAGTTTATTGGTGCTCAACTATTTCATTACACTGATGAATTCTGAATGAAATATATTCTTAGCTGTATTAACATCTTTGCAAGAAAAAGAGACAGTTGTATCATCTGCAAGCATTATGAAGTTCAGTATATCAGATGAACGTGGAAGGTCGCTTATATATAATAAAAATAACAGTGGACCCAGAACTGAGCCCTGTGGCACACCCTGTTTGACAAGCGCTTTAGTTGAGCAAACCTTATTTACTGATACAAAATGATATCTATTGGACAAATAACTTTTCAACCAATCACTGATTGTTACTCTAAAGCCGTAACAATATAATTTATTAAATAGAATATTATGGTCTATTACATCAAACGCCTTACTCAAATCCATAAATATTGATATCATTATGTCTTTGCTCTCCTTAGCTATATTTACATTTTCCATAAGATTTAAGAGAGCCATTTCCGTTGTTTTATAATTACGGAAGCCATATTGATTTGGAGATAATAAATTGTAGGATTCTAAATATCGCTGCATTCTACTTTCTACAATTTTTTGGTATTTCTAGGATGACCTGAAACACCCTGTATTTCGAGGCAAGAGATAAGGATTATTGCCAGTGATGGAGCATTACGGCACGCATTTTGCAGTTGGGAAAAGAGTTAGACCCCAAAAATAAAAAAATAAATAAAAAAAGAGTTCCCCAAAACATTAATAATCATTAATTTAATGGAATTTAAAAAAAATAAAATCTTTGGCGAATCTCTCCTCATTTTATCTTAGTTTTCACAACATTCCGACTTAAAAAGTATCAGCAGCTGGATTGCTGATCGGGAGGTCGTGAGCTCGAGTCCGGGCCAGGACTTTGTAATTTCTGACCGCCCGTGGTGGGGCGTGGTTCGGATTTCACGTTAAACTGTAGGCCTAAGGTGGAGTGACGAGCTTGACCTTCGTCAAAATGAAAAAATTCGGGCGGAAGCAAAACCAAGTATGAAGGTTTACTAAAAAGATAAAAACCACGATTGTTCTGAGAAACATTTTTATTTCAAAACGTTTCGGAACGCATTCCATCATGAATTCAGTAAAACTGAAGTACTAGGGGATGTTAGATGGGGGTTGGGATCGGGGTGAACTAAACAGTCTCTCCATTAAAACCTAAGTTACTAGTAAGTACTATAAAATATGTTTAATGTCCTCAAAAAAGGACATTCTAGTTCGTTTAATTTACGTGATAAAAAGAATTTGCCATATTAATTTCTTCGACACATCATTATTTCTACGGAACTTTGGAGAATTTCTTTCCGTGTAGGTCAAAGTTGGAGTAGTGTGGGTGCATTTATGTGGAGGGGATTGGGGGGGGGGAGTTTCAAGGGGAATACCGACCCCACCCCACACACACATAAAAGTAGAAAATTTATAAATTAACCTAACATATAAAGTATAGTAACCTAACGTAACATATAAAGTATAGTAACCTAGCCTAACCGCACTTAAAACTAATTTTGTATATATATATATATATATATACACAGACCGTGCATGGAACAAGGAACTCTTCTAGGAAAATTAAATCCACTATAGTCCGAATAAGTAATGGTAAATGACAAATACCATAGTTTTTTCTTTTATGATGCTAGCCCGACGTGGGCAACGGGTCACTCGCAAAGAGGTCCCAAAATATAGCTTCCCTCACCAGCTATCTGCAAAGCAGATAGGATCCAGCTTTGGGACATTTACTTATTTATTCGGACTATAGTGGATATAATTTTCCTATAACAGTTCTTTGTTCCATGCACGGTCTGTGTGTATCATAAAAAACCTCAGGGAACCATTCTGAGTTCATTCCCATCATGAAACGGACATGTTATGTGCCTTGAAAAGTGGACGCTCAATTCTGCCAGTTGAGGTTTAAGTTTTGTTTTTTGGCTAAAAATATAATAGTTACCCCTTTTTCTTTGATGTATTCAATCTGACGTGAAGGCAGCGAGTCTTTTGCTTATATTGAGGTTCTAAATGTAGCTGGGCTAGGCTGCTTTAAACCCTAGATCCTGTCCCAAAGCTGGGTCCTATCTGCTTTGCAGATAGATGGTGAGGGAAGCTATATTTTTGGGACCTTTTTGCGAGTGACCCGTTGCCCACGTCGGGCTAGCATCATGAAAAAGAAAAACCTATAGTATTTGTCATTTACCATTACTTATTCGGACTATAGTGGATTTAATTTTCCTACACGAGTTCCTTGTTCCATGCACGATCTGTGTGTATCATAAAAAACCTCAGGGAACCATTCTGAGTTCATTCCCATATATATATATATATATATATATAATATATATATATATAAACACACTTCTTGTCTTGTGTCATATGAAAACTTCATATAAACATTCACGTTACATGAACAAAACCGAATTTCAAAATGGCGACGTTTGACTTTATGCAAGTATATAGATTTTAGATTTTCAATGAAAATGACTAACCTAACCTAACCTAACCACACCTAACAAGACATAATGTTACCTAGCCTAACCCAATTTAACCTAACCTAAATTAATTTAAACTAACTTTTTAGTATCTACATTATGCATGTCGACATTGTTTCGATACCCGAAGCATTCATATGCTTGTAAATATAGTATATGAGAGTTCCACATACTTATCAGATTATTCTTTGCTTTAATTAAGCATATTACAAATGGTACAACTTCGGAAAAAAGTTCTCCTAGAAATATAAATTTTCTAAAAACATAAAAAAATTACTAATTATTTTTTGGAGTGACAGAACTAAAACTTCAAAATCAAATCCAGTCATTGCTAATTAGTAATTTCTTTATACTTTTAAAAAATTTAATGTTTCTGTAGGCGAACTTTTTACTTAAACTGTACTGTACTTTATTTTTGTAGGATATAATTTATAAAATAAAATAAAATAAAAAAATTCGCTTGACTTACGATCTCTACTACTCTCAGTATAATTGGGATGGAAAATAGTTGCATCTTTGTACCTGAAAATAGATCAGAATCACATTTTTATTGTTTCATTGTTAAACATTCGTATTGCCTAATTCTAAGATTGGCATTACATACAAGTAGGGTAACTTACCAATATGGCTCTCTTATTTTGAATTCCTTCAAAGTATAACCTCACCTTATACCACCATACAACATGATATTACCCTTTTTGGCGGAACTTCTGGGACACCCTGTATATGTGGGAATAATGATGATAATGATGATGATATTTGATGTCTGATTATGTTTAATGATGTTCTACATTCGTTTATACACACCTAATCGACTATGGTAATCTGCACTAAATTTAGGGACAGTTTTAGTAACACACCTGCCCCTCCAGTCCCTCCGAAGTTCTATTTCGAGGGGGGGGGGTTGGAAGACAGGTATTTGAGAATATAAAATGAAAATACAACCAATATAAATTAATGGGTGTTAAGTATAGGTGTTTCATACTCGTAATAACAACGCAAATTCTTCTAAAAAATCAGTGCCAATTCAAAGTTACACAAATTAAAAACAAGTTCTCCATTTATTTACCTTTATAAAACCACTAACAACACTTCCAATTTGAGTATATACTCTCTCTCTCTCTATATATACACACACACACACTATATATATATAAATACAAATTGACGAGAACCAAATTAACTGAACGGTATCAAGAGAAGATAATATCTAAAACAAGGATTGCAATACTTTCTGCCTGACTATTTGTTTTAAAATACAATATCCGAAAGGAAACGCTATCAAACTTGTATATATATATATATATTCGATATCAGCCTTTTATATCTTATCTCTCTGAACCAAATACTGAACAGATAAGCGTAAAGAAATGTTATAGATTCTATAACTGTATAACAATTCGTTCTAAAAATGATGAGATAAGAAAAAAACATTTGTTCATGAAAAATTAAAATTACCTATAAAAAATGTACACCATTACTACCTCATTATGTAATTTTAGTTCTTTACAGGTACCCAGGAGCTCACTCTATATATATATATATATATATATATATATATATATACACTGTATATATATATATATATATATATATATATATATATATATATATATATATATAGAGAGAGAGAGAGAGAGAGAGAGAGAGAGAGAGAGAGAGAGAGAGAGAGTTTTCGTGTGTCGATTCGTCATCACACGGACGGCAGGCTTCTGACCCTGCTCCTAGAATTGGCTTGATGAAGGAGAGATTTGTTTCCTTGAGCTCTCCATCCAGCACACACACACACACACACACACACACACACACAGTTCTCAATGGGAGTCTTCTTTCAGTCAAATGATTTGATTTTATTGCACATATACAGAAAGATTACCACTGATAGTCAAGAATTTTATGGGTCTTTATCATATGAAGGCAAAGACAGGAATGAAATTATTAAAGAAATAAATAAATAAATTAGCTCAATTATGGGGGAATGCAGTTTTGAAGGACAAGTCTCCCTTTAGCTGGAGCTCAAACGAATCTTGATACTAAACACAATTTAAGTTTAAGCGTACAACGAAATTTTGAAAGATTAAAAAAAAATGTAAAGAAAAATAAATAATTAAAAATTTTTGCAAAGTATACATTTTTGGATGACAACACAATGTCGGGGTTGTACATCGAGTACATTCCGCGCACATCGTTAAGTACATTGCAATTCTGATACACTGCAGTTACGATTACACTTATCAACCAATTTACATTCACTTATTACAGTTAATTACAGTTAATTACAGTTAATTATAATTTTACAGTGTTTTATATTTATAGATAATTATAATGACCATTATTCTAGGATTTAATTCGGTAGTCTGGGATTAGGATTAGGCTGGATTAGGAGTATAATACATAAAGAACATGGGCACATACTGTGACATACATATAATATAACGCCCCCGCAAGGGGGTTCTAAGCTCGTGCTCTTGAGTGCTCTTTGTGCTCGTTTGTACGTGCTTGTTCCAGGAGGTTTCACGTGCGCCCTCCCGGCCCTAGCACCCAAGGATGATGGGGACTCGACCCTGCAGTCCTTGTCATCCTTGGTCTTTTACCACTTCGACTGTCCCCTCCACCCTTTCTTTTCCTCTGTCTTTCCTCTCACTTTTTCTTTGTTTTTCCGCCGAGATATGCCCTTTTAAATAGAGGCGAATCGGTTCTTCCCGAACTTAAAAAAATAAAATATAACGCACATAACAATGTTTTGAATTATGAGAAAACAAGAGAGAAGATTTCGAACTCAGAAGCGAACTTTTGGTGACGTCATTGGAAGTCGAACACACTTGTCAGCACTAACGAGTGTCTTGCCAGAGATTAAATATTAATTAAAAGAAAAAAAATTGTTAAATAAATGATTGCGTACACATGGACGTAATTACATGTAAGGGCAACTGTCTACGCAAGGACTAATAGATCAATAGACAATAGATAGATAAATGACATGAATACTATAAGGAACGATACGGGAGACACCATAGATAAATAATGATTTATATATCATAAACTAAGGGGAAATTATCATACACTGAATAGTGAAGTCATCAGTTTGAAGATTCCGTATTCAAGGAATGATAAATGCAAGAGTAATTAATTTATTTTATGACGTCACAGTCCAACACATTATACAATATACGTTAATTCATACTTAATACATTATAGGTATATAATTCGGATGTATAAGTCATTATAGGGAAAAATAAGGGGAAATAAATTAGAGGGGACACGATAGCAAAGGGTTCACAGCTATGGTACAGGAGGGAGTGAAACTATTAATTAAATATATACAGTTATATACAGTAAATATTAAAGAATTGGGTATATCTGAAGATGAATTAAGCAAATGAGTAAGGAAGTACAAACAAGGGCTCATATCCTGTCCCATTCATTGTTCATGTATAATCTAATAAAATTTAGGGATGAAAGTTAGATGCGAGATAATAATTAATTATAATCAATTCTATAACAAGCATTCGCCCTTGGCCCCTCCTTCCTGCATAATAAAAAAAATGGAAAGTGGAGATATGGAAAATATTCTGATGGAAATGTAAAACGATCTAAATCGACCATTGTCTTGTTTGTACTTTGAAGGAATGAGCGAACTTCCTAATGGCACAAACATGGATACCACTCAACCATAGAAATGGTAGGTCGCATGGTTATGGCATTTATATCCTTTTTTTCATATTTAATGGATTTAGGAATAATTTTTTAATAATTATAAAAAAAGTTAATTTTCAACATTCTTTAATGGTACTTTTCAATCTGGTTCATTCATTTAATCCTAAAATCCTACCTGGGGTACTACCCCAGGAACCCGGGTATTGCTAGCGTAACTTTTATAATGGATAGGAATTAAGGATTAATAAAGATATATCTTTTCTCTTTCAGCTTTCGAGAAAATGTCAGTAATCCTTTCGTCATATTGAAAATATACACTGAGCAGCAGAAAAATTGGCCCACTTAGAATATCGCGAAAAGCAAAAACGTGGTCAAGATTCTGTTTATAAAAGTTTTAAATTCGAAAATATAGTCTATGAGGCAACCAAATAACGAGACAAAACAACGTCAACTGCGAATACACCCTTTTTCTTTCACTATTGGGAGTCGGCATTTGCGGTTAGTAACAGATAGACTTCTAATTCTTTTGGGTTTCAGAATTGAACATTTACAATGGATTTGAGTGCCGTGAACGTCGCAAGAGTCGTCGCCCTAATTGAAGATGGTCGGAGCCAGCGTTACGTTGCCGATGCGCTCGGAATTCCAAGAACAACGGTTCGACGTGTCTACCAACGTTATGTGGAGAAAGGAGAGTACACCAGAAGACCAGGATCTGGAAGATCACGCTGCACATCTGCCCGTGACGATCGTTTGATCGTCTTGATTGTTTTGCGAGATCGTTGCTTGACTGCCACAAACGTCCGCAATGAGCTGGAAAGGTCTCGAGAAGTCAGTGTATCGGAGCGAACCGTTAGAAGGAGACTTATAGAAAGTGGCTTACATGCTAGACGTCCAGCAATGGGCCCAGAATTGCTCCCACACCACCGCAATGCTCGTCTTGCTTTCGCTCGTGAGCATGTCAATTGGACTCCTCCAAAAACAACCCTCTCCGTAAAAATGCACGGACGAATCTTTCTCCCGTTCTTTTCCACACTCATTCCCGTCCATTGGATGTTCGAAAATTAAATCTTGATTGGTCCGTGAACAATACTCGTCCCCATTGGAACATAGTCCAATTGACATGCTCACGAGCAAGACGAGCATTGTGGTGGTGGTGTGGGAGCAATTCCTGGCCCATTGTTGGACGTCTAACATGTAAGCCACTTTCTATCGGCGACGTAACGCTGGCTCCGACCATCTTCAATTAGGGCGACGACTCTTGCGACGTTCACGGCACTCAAATCTATTGTAAATGTTCAATTCTGAAACCCAAAAGAATTAGAAATCTATCTGTTACTAACCGCAAATACCTACTCCCACTAGCGGAAGAAAAAAATGGCACTAGCAGTCTAAGAGCAACTGAATGTCGAACTGTCGAATTCTTAAAAGAAGTCGAAAATTCGTTACAGCTAGTGTGTTCGCAGCTGACGTTGTTTTGTCTCGTTATTTGGTTGCCTCATAGAATATATTTTCGAATTTTAAAACTTTTATAAACAGAAGCTTGCCCACTTTTTTGCTTTTCGTGATATTCCAAGTGGGCCGATTTTTCTGCCACTCAGTGTACATCATAAGCTATCGGAATTCTCGTTTATATTAACAAAATTACATTTCCATCCCACAAATACACTTAAAACGTTATACTTCTCTCCAGTGGATGTCAACTCTCAAGGATTTTCCGTGAGTCTCACGGGTTTTAAGTCTATTTTAGGGTCTCACGGTCTCATTAATAATATATAATAATAATAATAATAATAAAATTGGGGGAGAATGTCTCAAACTCCCTTATGTGGGATATGTTTCCAGTTATCAAAATTAGGCACATTGAGAAATTTCACGGATTTTCATGCTTCAAAAGGTTGACGTCTCTGTTAAAATAAATATCTACATCTCACATACAATATTACCGCATATGGCAGTGTATGTGATTACATCATCAACCCTTTAATCATAAACCAGAAGAGAGAATTATTAGAAAAATAAACAAGAGTGATCATTATTATGTTCATACATGAGGAATCTTCAAGCAACTGCGTATATTAAAGACATATTTGGAATACAGATGTGCTCCCTAATGTTCACAGTTACAAAACATTCTGCTTCGACCATATTAATCGAGAATATAATGAACATTCTGATATGTCACGAACATCAAACAAGGTATATGGAGAGTGATTATATCTGAAAGGGAAACTATACCCTTCAATGTAGCAGAAATTCTTACACTTATTTAGCGATGGAATAATGGAACAATCTATCGAATGAATTAAAAAACCATGAATACTCCCTCTCATCTTTTGTAAAGCGATTAAAACTTACCAAATTCCAAAGTTACTGAAGAACCTCTTTCTTTCTCCTTCATAAAATTCTTATTATCCTTCTGAAAATCTCTCCTATCACTTTTCACCACACCTCACAAATCATGGTCCAGATTTTTCGAGACGTCTGGACACTTTGCTTTTGAAAGACTGGAGGTCATAGACAGGGGAAAGATGGACTGAGGAGGGTTGTTCCAGAGTTCACCTATTGAGTAGATGAAAGAATGAGAATACCGATTAATCCTTGCATTAGAGAGCTAGACAGAAAGGGGCTGAGAATGTGTCAATAGTGTAGTACTGGAGGCGCTCATTTACGCAGATAAGTTTGAAAAAACACTGTTCGAAACTTTGGTCTTCGAGGTATTAAAATGTTTGTCTGTGCGTCCAATTAACATCAATAAAGTAAATTTAATTTTGCTTTCAGTGTATTATTATTATTATTATTATTATTATTCTTTATGGCAACAACGGTTTTTTCCTCGTTTTTTTCCTCGTTTTTTTCCTCGACGCTCTTCATTTTTTTTTTTTTGAGGGTGGGTATTTGGTCTCTAAGAATGGGTGAATTTCTCCCCCACGTCCTACGAGAGGTGTTGGCGTTTCATCGTTGACACCTCTCGCCATGTATTTAGGATATCTGCTGGCTTCTTTCCGAGGTTAGTAGGCTCAGGAGTTCGAATCTCCAAACCTACCAGGAAGCTTGCTCTCATCTAGAGAAACCTGGCCTAGTACGCTTGGTTGATCCCGGGCACATTTTCCCTCATCATCCGCACTCTTGTTTTTCATCCGCTTCCTGTTTTAGTCTTCACTTTTCTCTTTTCTCGTTTCTCTTTTTCGCTTTTTTGAATTTTTATGGAATTTACCCCCACATTCTTTCTAGAAGTAACTTAATTATCTCGCTTGTTGGCGTTTCTGCTCGTCTCAATAGAGTCAGTGTCCTCTGATGGACGCAAAAAGTTAATGGAATCAACCAACCAAAAACAGGAGAGTGATTACCGCCTTGCCTTTTGAGGGAGACAACACAAACACTAAAATAATTGTATTGGAAATGGTTTAGAGAATAGTTTTAGCCAATTTTGATGGTAAAGGAAATTTCTGTTAGTAGTCTTTGTAAATGTAGGTTCAGTATAATTACTTTAGGTAAAGTTAGGTTAAATTAATTTACAATTAGAACAAATTAAGTTAGGTTAGATTAAATAATTTACGTTTCGTCCTTTTTGTTAGGGGAGATCCAAATGCTTTCGTCAAAAAATTTTGCACTCCATAAAAATTTCCCAACGTCCCCAGAATTTGTTTTGTTGGTCAGAAGCGTTGTTTTTCTCCCCCTCTCTAATTTTTTCTGCTTTCCTTATACAGGTTGTGTATAAAGTAATGCAAGTGAAGAGGTGAATCCGATTTGAACTGGTTTACATAGTTTTAACTTGTTTTTTTAACTCGTAAAAACATTTTCAACACCTCTTATAAACGTTATTATCGAAATACAGTTATTATAAAGTACCTGTAATAAATATTACTTGTCCATGTCCACTCGCGTTAATATAATTTATTTTGGATTTGTCTCTTCACTTGCGTTACTTTATACACATCCGGTATATAGCCTCGCAGGAGTGGGTGGGATGCTCTTCTCAATCCTTCGTTCTATCACTGCATGTATCGTTCCCCATTTGTTCTTAGGGGACCTGTTGGCCAACTGCTTTTCCCTCAGCGTCATTCCCATTTCCATCCGTGATCCGACAGCGGAAATGTCAAAGTTAGAATTCAAAATTTTAGAAAATCATTTCCGAATTCGAGAAAGGGTATAAAAAAGGGTATGACGCAGTTGTATTCCCCGAGAGGTATTTTCTATAAAAATTTTAACTTCATATGATGAATCCTAAAGGAAGAATGGAAAAAGATCGACTTGAGAATTACCCCTTTGAGATTTCCACTCGCAAATTTCTCAATCGTAAAGACTTAAATAGGAATGGCCAAATTTAGGTACTGACAATGTATTGATGTCGGCCTGTATTACTCACCTCGATGAACTTTGACGTAACATTATGATTATAATATCTTCCATTTACTGAAGTTGTTGCAGCACCATTATCTATTTCATCAAACATTCACGTCAATGAAACGAACCCACGAGCAAATGATTCAAAAGAAAAAAAATCTTTTTATAAAAGCATTCAAGATTATTTAAGGTAACTTTATCATTGTTTTAAGGCTTATCGTTGTGTTCAGACTCACTTTCGTCAATGGTGATAAAGAAGATGATAAGTTAATTTGGAAACTATTCCCTCATAAGGAATGTTACGTGGCTCATTTGATTTGTATGTAAAGCGAATTCAAATGTTTAATCATGAATTAAAATGTAGGTCTCAAACAATAGATTCTTGGCTATGTCTGTAATTTCAGGTTTAGATTCAAAACTGAATTTCTTTTTGTTATTCGTAGAATTCTGTTCTAAATTAATTTAGAAATAATTACACTACTACTCAGTGCGGAAGGCCTGAAACTATCATAGCGCTAAGGCCAGAAATTGACATAGCGCTAAGGCCAGAAACTGACATAGCGCTAAGGCCAGAAATTGACATAGCGCTAAGGCCAGAAACTGACATAGCGCTAAGGCCAGAAATTGACATAGCGCTAAGGCCAGAAATTGACATAGCGCTAAGGCCAGAAATTGACATAGCGCTAAGGCCAGAAATTGACATAGCGCTAAGGCCAGAAACTGACATAGCGCTAAGGCCAGAAATTGACATAGCGCTAAGGCCAGAAATTGACATAGCGCTAAGGCCAGAAATTGACATAGCGCTAAGGCCAGAATTGACATAGCGCTAAGGCCAGAATTGACATAGCACTAAAGCCAGACTATTGAAAACCATTGGGCTAACTTCGGCATTATTATTATTACCAACACTATCGGGATTCGAAACCCGAACTCAGTGTCTTCACTTCGCTTATAGCAAACGGTGCTTTCCATTAAGCTTCGGGCGCTGGTTAAATATTTACAAAACTTCTATACTATACAGGGTGTACATAAAGTCAGGATCGATTTTTGTGAAATAATTATTTTTTTCTATTTTTCTTTTCAGAAGCCCTTAGAATGAATACAGAAGAGCGTGTGGCAATAGTAATTTGGCGAATCGAGGGAAAGAAATACAATGACATCAGAGAGAAGTTTAGAAGGAGATTTCATAAGCCGGGCCAATAGACAAGACAATACGAAAATTGGTGAACAAATTTAAACGAACGGGATCTGTAAATGATGAAGCATGATCTGGACGGCCGTGTATGTCAGATCTTACCGTGAATGCAGTACGCGGAATTATCAGTGAGGAGCCACGTACGTCCGTTCGTGCTGCATCACACAGACTCGGCCTCCCGACGTCATCTGTGCACAAAATTCTGAAAGTTAATTTGCGGAAGAAAAGCTATCATTTGCAGGTTTTACATGATTTACGTGAGGAAGATTCCCTCGACGAAGTGCTGTGTGTGCTGATCTCGTAGAACAAATCTGGAGTGATAATTTAATGGACAACATTCTCTTTAGTGATGAAGCCACTTTCCATAAGTGTGGGAAAAGTAAATCGCCATAACTGTCGAATTTGGGCAGATGAAAGGCCGAATGATTTCGTCCAAAATTGGGAAGAGACTCACCTAAAGTTAATGTCTGGATGGTTTAACAAAATCTAAGGTTTATGGTCCTTTTTTCTTTGCTGAAGCTACAGTACGGGGCTTATTTTCTGGACATGTGCCGCAATTCCTTGAACCTCGGCTGATTGGGGATAGGATTGTTTAGTACCGTCGTCTATCAACATGATGGTGCTCCTTGTTACTATGCCAAAATTGTCCAGGATTATCTAATGGACGTTTTCCAAATCGCTGGATCGGACGCGGAAGCAACAGACCTTGGCCAGCGAGATCACGCATATTTAACCCTTTAGATTTCTTTGCATGGGGCTTTATCAAATCGCACGTCTATCAGACGAAGATTACGAGTCTGAAAACTTACGTACACGTATACGAACTGCTGCAGATAACATAACCCCGCAAATGCTCCAGAATGTGTTTAGAAATGCTGCGGAACGATTTGAGCTGTGCAGGGATACTGATGGGCGTCACGTCGAATCCTACTCTTAATTATTTAATAAATGTTACCACTTTATCATTTTATGATTGAATTCCATATAATTTCCAAGTGCTTCACAAAAATAGATCCTGACTTTATGTACACCCTGTATTTCAGCTAATTTTAGTATACGATAAGCTCGTGTTCACATTATAGTCCTTTTAATACACTAAAGTTTAGAGTGCAAAGTACAAATGATAATAAATTGCAAAGTATGCATCGTATGACATTGTAAATTAGTAAACACTAAGATCGGCCGCACGCAGGATCGTCTTGCGCTCACGACTAACGACTTGGGACGACTCAAGTCGGTGTGTTTTACATTGACAGAATTTTGACTGCAGCGACCGCAGTTAAATAAACACAAGACCAATAACTTTGTTAAAATTGCTAATTACTTCGGCACAAGGAAGAAAATGTATAGTTAAAATAGTGGATCACCCGAAGATCAGGGCCCCTAGCATCAATTACCAAATGATATCATCGTTAAACCTAACGAAAATATCACGACTTAACCTAACCAATCGTCAGGGCGTACAGTTGACCTAGCCGGGCACTTAATTTAATTTATTATTCTATTTGGTACTGTAAAGCAAAAACAAGAATACATGGGGGGCCATGATCTTCAGGTGATCCAAAATATTACTATTTCCATACATATACCAAATATAACCAACCGTGTTTATCGTTCTTATAAAAACTTAAATTGCAACCAATACCAGTTAGATTAAGTATGGTACAGAGGACTGACAAAAGTAAATAGACACTTCTGGTTTTTCTTTTTCATGGTTTTTTGATTTGATAATAAAAGTCAATAATAATATAATATATATATATATATATATATATATATATATATATATATATATATATATATATATAGATATTGGCTAACGACTGTATTTAGGATCGTATTGGTTTCCTCTTTCTATTATGTAAGGCTGACTTACGTTCTGGCATTCCATTGATGAGTTTTGCCATTTGTTCTTGAGGACAACCTTCGTGGTGTCTATTTACTTTAGAGAACCCTATGTATAGTTAGATTAACAAAGGTTTTTTTTTGGGGAGGTTTAAAAAGGGGTCCACAAATACTTCCTTATTTCAAAATTATCTAAGCATAAAGTAATTTTAATTACTGTACAAATGGTTTGAACTTATGTTTGTTACAGGTAAGAAATACGGAGTTCGAGGACAGGATTTTTTCATCTGACTGTATTTAATGGGTCGAGGCTTATTTGACACTAAGTTCAATTAAAATAAGTAAATGCTATCCGGAGAAAGGCTACTTCTTAGTTTTCATGATCCAAACTACTCAAGTTTTTATCACAGAATTTATTCTTTAATCCGCTAAAGCTTTATTCTTGGTTATTCTTGGTTAATTTCTGCGTAATGAAACAGATCTGTCTTTATTGCGTGCCCCTTATTATAGAAAGGCATAAACATTATAAATATACTTTTTTATACAATATAAAATATACATTTTTTGTTTTTTGATTATACCCAAAAACTTCGGTGCTACTGTAGTATGCGGTCTACCTACGATTCGGCGGTCTACCTTTTAATTATAGCTTCTTATCTTGTTTACTAATTGTTTGTTTACATCCCATTGTCAATCGCCCTTGACGATTGGTTAGGTTTAGTCATGATATTTTCGTTAGTTTTAACGAAAATATCATGACTAAACCTAACCAATCGTCGGTAGACCGCATACTACAGTAGCACCAAAACTTCTTCATTCAATCCAAATAAAAAATTTGCGTGGATTTCAGATGAACAAAGTACTGTGTTCAAAATTACAAGGCTCATTTTTGCCAAAATTGAATTAAATGAAGGATGATATTTGAAAATAAATCCCTTTTTGATTAAATATATAAAAGGTTGTATTAACCGGTCAGTTCTGGAACAACCTTCCTGAGCCCATCTTTCCCCCTGTCTATGACTTCCAATCTTTCAAACGCAGAGTGTCCAAGTATCTCGAAAACTGTGGACCTTGATTTTGGCTATCTCCTTCTCCTTCTATTGGGGATGGGAAGTTTTGGGGGGCATTCGCACTTGGCCTCTCCTTCTTGCATAAAAGAAAAATTACTTGGAGGTAATAATTTCCAATTCCTACATGAAGTCAAGCCCAGTTCCGAGTAAATATAAAATCCCAGCAAAATATTTGTTTAGATTAAATGAAAACGTTTTTGAGTGTACAAATCATCCCTTCCTACCCAGCTTCCTAAAGATGACTCTATTTAAATTTGAGTCATCTGATGAACTTAAAGTTATGCAAGAGTATTCCATCACGATAGAAGCGATAACGTTACAGTTATCAGAAGAAAAGGCTGAGATAATAATGAAAAATTATAAATTAAAGTCAGTGACACATCGAAATGTAAAAAATAAAAAAAAATATATAACATTTTAAATAAATATGATTTTATTTTATCTTTTACAATAAAGTTAATTCATTTAAAAATACATTTATGTAAAATAAGAATAAGATTATATTAAAGAAGATTATATTAATACATTTTGATGTAAATTTTATTTAATAATAATATATATATATATATATATATAGAGAGAGAGAGAGAGAGAGAGAGAGAGAGAGAGAGAGAGAGAGAAGAGTGGACACAAAGTGTGGAATCAAAGGGAGATACAGTTTTAGCTGCAAATTACACGTCCTATTGATTCCACATTTTGTGGTTATCTGTATATATGTTGTTGACGTGTGTATACATGTAGATATTTATATATATGTATGTATGTATGTATGTACAGTATATGTCTCTTTGTTGGATAATCCATCTTGAAAGAACTTACTACATTCTGACAATAATATACACGAAGATAAAACATACCAATTTTGGAGGAGATATAACTACATTGTAAAATCAAGTTGTTCCATTTGAACTGAATATGGAACAATTCTGAACCAACTGTAGTTTTAATATTGATATAATTGATTCCAAATCGGTCCAGAAAGGAAAGTTGTTCCAACCAATGGACTTATATTCGTTTTAGAACGAAATTGTTCCATAATTGGCTCATGCAGCAAATGGAACAATTAAAATTTTAGAAACTGTGTTCTGTATGGAACAATTTTATTCCACAGTGATGGAATAACTTTTCTTTTTGAACCAATTTTGGACCAATTGTTCCATAATTGGCTCATGCAGCAAACGGAACAATTAAAATTTTAGAAACTGTGTTCTGTATGGAACAATTTTATTCCACAGTGATGGAATAACTTTTCTTTTTGAACCAATTTTGGACCAATTATATCGATATTACAAAAAAAATTGATTCAAAATCGTTCCATACTCCATTAAATGGAACAATTATTCCTTTCAAAATAACTTTAGTTCACAGTGTAATTCTTATTCCAGTGCATATTTAATATTTTCTTTTTATATCACTTTAAAAACTTTTAATTTAAGTCAAACAAATGAATTATTTGTTTGGAGTTTAGACTAACAGTGTATGTACTGTGTTCAAAATTAACAGGTCCAGTTTTGTTCAAATTGAAGTATCGTAAATGTTACTTGAAAATAAACTTGGTTTAGATTAAACATAATATAAGAGTATTGGAATTACTTATTACTTATTACTTATTTGAATGAATCATTTTCAAATTTCCTACATGTAGTGAAACCCAATTCCAATTCCAACTTTATTTCGGAGTAACATCTTTTATTTAGGTCAATTTTAACAAAATTGCACCTCATAATTTTGAATACGGAACTTTGTTAGTCTAAAATCGAAACAAATATTTGGTATGAATTGAATAAAAAGCTTTATTTTTTAATGTATAATGAGTGAGCTGAAATAATTGGCGTTAAAGTATTTCTGCAATTGCGGCTTCGTTGTTAAATACGAGGGTTGCTCCATTAACTTCCTTCGGTGGCTTTTTGTCGGGGTCTCGTTCACCCGCACCCACATTTAAGCTAATTCCAGGACCGGATATGAAAGGAGAAAAACTGGGCCCTTCATCTCTGAAAAAAATAAATAGTATATGTTTGGTGTGTAAGACCCATGTATTAATAGATTAAGTATAAAATAGAAGAAAAATTTTACTGTTTTATACAAAGCCTCGCTTCACCCATGCACCCATTCAGGGTGTGAACAGCGAGCAGTATCATTGCCAAGTATATAGAGGGTCACTATACTAACGAGATTTTCGTACGTGGCTCATCAACAAGAAGGTGAATTAGGGAAGTAAAGCCACAACAAGTAATGGGATTGTTAGAAACACAAACTTTTGATCTATTCGAAGGTCTTCGTCAGGATATAAACACTTTAGAATAAACCGAAGATTTGCCCTTCAAATAAATCATTTACGACCTTTATTTTTCTATATAGAAAGAAATCTATAACATGGAAGGTTTTTATGCAGAGCAATTCATTACATAGTTAGCAACGATACACGGAGAAAAATGTAGTTAGATTAACTATAGATTTGCACATTATGCCAAATAGTTAAGCTTATTATAGTATATGTTTAATCCAACTATACAAAGGGTTGACAAAAGCAAATAGACATCTTTGGTTTTTCTACAGTTTTTTATTTGATAATAAAAGTCATTAACTGATAACAGACTTATTGAATCAATATATTTAGCATTGTATTGCTTTCCCCTTTGGATTATGTAGAGCTGACAAACGTTCTGGCATACCATTGATAAGCTTGAGAGCAATCATTGTGGTATCTATTTACGTTTGTCAACCCTCTGTACTGTAACTGAACTAACCATATTTACCGTTCTGAATTTTCAAAACTGTAATAGTTAGTGCAACCCCAAAATATGTTGGATTAATCAAACCCAAAGATGGATTGAACATTTGGTATAATATTGAAATAGTTACCCATATAATTAGGTTGTTTCAACTGAGGATTTTTCCCGCAAATTACAGGGTGCTTCAAAAAAAAAAATTACCACTTATATGGCGCTAATATGTCGTTGCTTACCACTTATAGTTTGTGTGGTCTTTTTTGTTTATGTAAGTATTTGTGTTTATTTGCGTGATTTTAATAATAATGTCGGTTTTTGAAAAAACAAGCAAATAAACACAAATACATAAAGAAAAAACAAACTATGACATAGCGCCATATAAGAGGTAAATTTTTTTTGAAGTATCCTGTATTATTATCAAAGTAGGATATACCCCTAAAATATTTACCACTTTCTTCCCAAAAGTTGTCGAATCTTATCTAAATTTAACTATCCTGCCTGAGGTTATTATCGACAGTTATCGACAGTTTTGTTTATATGTAATGACACAAAATGGAACTATTCGCCTTGCATTTCATCCCTTCGGAAAAACATTATCGTCTGATAAATAAACGTTAAATCCGTGTCATCAGATAATAGATAGATACAGATTATCTAAAACTCATTTTCCATTCTACAGGGTGGCCCATAAGTCCCAATCAGTTATAATTAAAGCGAAAATACAAAAAATCACACGAAGTAAAACGTTTATAATAAGTTTAGAAATATTTATTGATTAATCAAAGCGGAAAAATATAAGAATCTCGACAAATATTCTTTCCTTAGTAATCGATTGCGTCAGTGTGAGCTCCGCTAGATGGATTTTTGCTTTAATTATAACCGATTGGGACTTATGGACCAACATGTAATTCCTTCTATGATACTGGAAACAAACAGTACTTTTTACCTCTCCGAGTTAGCTCTCTGGACTTTAACGCTGCCGGAATCAACAATTATTTCTCCAACAACAGAACCGAAATTACTTGGAATTAATATATTTCCCCGTCTTTCATCCGTGCCAATATTCTCACGCTCACTTAGCGGCAATGAATCGCTGAGGGAACAGACGATGAGGAAAGCGAACGTGAAGCTAATTATCTGCCAAAAGAATTGGTTATTTAGAAGTTATTTAGAAAGAATAAAAGAAACATTATTTATTTAGTTAAGAAATAATTAAGATAATTAATTAACTGTTTAATTAAAGAAAATTAAAGATAATTGAAATTAGCGAAGAGTTGATATATATTTAATATATAGTGACTGTTCACTCGTAAATACAGGGTGTTCTAAAATTACCTAGTAAACTTTTATATGAACGCAATTTCCAAACAAAAATTATACGATATTTAACAATAGGCCTATTATTTCAAATGCAGCAACAATAAGAAAAAGAACAATAATTGTTTATTTTAGATGTTCAACGTGTCTTCCTTCAACTTGAACTCATTGTTCACAAAGTCCGACTACTGATCGACAGAAATATAAAAGTTTACTAGGTAATGTTAGAACATCCTGTATATGAGGCATGAATTTCAATTGTAACTGCACCTAAACGTGATTCGTATCCACTCTCTGCAGGCACAAAATGTTATAATTAATAATATTTATGGTTCACTGTGAGTCGTAACAGACATGAGGTACAGTTTCGGAAAATAGTTCGCCTAGAAACGCAGAATTTTCTGAAAAACAAAAAAATTATTAATTAGGAATGCCCTTTTTTTTTTTTTGAAAATTTGTTACTGTCACCAAAAAAGACCGAAATACTTTAAGAAAAACATAAGATTACCAATTATTAATTTTTTATGCTTTGTATAAAGTTTAGATTTCTAGGCGAACTTTTTTCTGAAACTGTACATCTGTCTCGTATGTATATAGTTCCCTTTGAAAGTTTCCATTAGCTCAATGCCTTTAATCAGTGTAATTAATATAGTTTTATTTTATCTGTATCTATCAATCTATCTATTTATCTAACCAACAAGATAACCTTGCGGTAACCTTGTGGTACAGCTCTGGCTGTTAAGCTGAAGATCTTGGGTTTGAAACTCGCCCCGGACTTCAGATTTCATCGATTCGGGTGCTTTCCGGAGTCTTCTTTGGTGGGATGTAATGGTTCGGACCTCACGTAAAGCTATAGAATGTAGATCCCCACCGTCACATGACCTTAGAAGGAGGTCAAACAACTTCAGTCATGATTATTATCATCATTTGGTAACATCCAAATATACTTCAATAATGAATCCTACATAAAATTTAGATCTTCATTGGAACTTATAGTATAAAATGTAGTTTCAAAAACCATGCAAATGATATAGTTTTGTTTTTGTTATGCAGGAAAGATAGGCCAAGGGCGAATGCCCGCAAAAACGCTCCTCCATTTCATAGAGGAAGAAGACGAAGAAGAATTGCTTTGTATATTTAATAGAAACAATATTGTTTAGACTGAAAGTAATTCTGATGCTTAAACTCGTCGGGGATCATTCCAAGGCTTTTATTAAAGCCATTCAGGGCATGCTCTAAAAAGACCCAGTTCTAACAATAAAGGTGAGCAACTTAAATGTGCGCACTGCAAAATTCGTTATACACTTTGCAGTGCCCACTTGATCACCCTGTATTTTTTACTTATAAATAAGGCAGAAATATATTCAGGACTTTATAATGTCGCTATTCGACATGTCGATGGGTACCAAAGGAAGGTATATTTTCACTGTAGATAAACTGACTCACGATTTCTTAGAATGAGATAAGACACAATTTCGCACATTTAATCATCAACATTATTTCGCTCATATGGCGATAGCTTAGTTTTACTATTTACTTCTACAGGGTGATTCACTCACTGTTAGCCACAGAATATTGCTAATACGATACTCTGGGGCTACTAGCTAGTGAATCACCCTATATTTAAAATTTAATATAGGTAAGTTTAGGATTAAATATAATATAAAGACTACTATTAAATTTCAGAATCAAAGTATGTCATGTAATAATGTTGTTAAATTTCATTCAAACAATAATCATTACACAGTCATGATAAAATAACAAATTTTAGTTCATAATGATGCAAATCATTAACCGCAAGTCCTGATGGTATCGTATAAAGGTGTTAAAATTCATTTCAAGTCCAAATGATATTGTACAAAGGTGTTAAAATTCATTTCAAGTCCTAATGATATGGTACAAAGGTGTTAAAATTCATTTCAAGTCCTAATGATATGGTACAAAGGTGTTAAAATTCATTTCAAGTCCTAATGATATGGTACAAAGGTGTTAAAATTCATTTCAAGTCCTAATGATATGGTACAAAGGTGTTAAAATTCATTTCAAGTCCTAATGATATGGTACAAAGGTGTTAAAATTCATTTCAAGTCCTAATGATATGGTACAAAGGTGTTAAAATTCATTTCAAGTCCAAATGATATTGTATAAAGGTGTTAAAATTCATTTCAAGTCCAAATGATATTGTATAAAGGTGTTAAAATTCACTTCAAGGTTCTAATGATATTGTATAAAGATGTTAAAATTCGTTTCATAGTTTGTTTTTTTTTGGTGAAAATTTCATCCTTTCTTCCAATCTTATTCTGTTTCTTCATATATGAAACTCGTCTATAAGAATAATCCTAAAAAATAGCCAGGGGGCCCAGCACAGCGATCAGGCCAGACGAACGCGACCCATTGCGCTAGCTCCTGTATTATTATTATTATTATTATTATTATTATTACCAGCACCATCTGAATCGAACCCCGAACCTCAGTGTCTTCACTTCACCTAAACGATATGTAAATTATAAATTTTTATGATAGAAATTAGCCATAAAAGAGGCTTCGGATGTACCTTTAAACATCACCAGAAATTTTAAAAAAATTAGTTCCAGTTCGGAGATCTTTCATTATCCTTATACCCCTTATACCCCTTTCCTTCACATACCCTAACTTTTTGAATAATGATTAAGAAATTTGCAATTGAAAAGGACTGTATGGGGTATTACCATCACTTTTTGATACCCTAAAAGCGAAGAGTTCCTTGGTTGATTATATTTTATTGACTCCTATTATATTTAAATTAATACGGGTATAACTCCTCACGAGTGTAACTCACTTTCATATTAACCATTGCATGTTATTCTACCTGCAACAAAAAGAAAAAGGTCCCAAGACAAGTCATCAATTTGAACATTTGTTTTAGTTTGAATGTATAACTTTTGTAAATTTAATCTAAAATATATTTTCGTATGAGATCGGACTTATGGACACCCTGTATATTATTAGGTTATTCAGATTTATTTACATACACACATATATTATATATATATATATATATAGTCGACGTTTTAAAAAGTTTCAATGCCTAAAAAGTGAATTGACGATTTAAATTTGGGATACCTGTATCTGTTTTAGTCCAGAATACGCCCTACATGTTAGTGATAAGGCCAGTCTGAAAAACTTGGCATAACATGCTGCGCACAAGAATTAAAATTTTACAGTATATTTGTTTTGTTACTCAACAAACTTATTTTGTTGAAAGAAGAAGAGTTTGAATAAGACTTAGCAAATTATTACTTTGTACTAAAAACAAATAACGTGTACTGAATTAGAAGTCAAACTATTTTATTAAATAAAATACAAATTAGGAAGTTTATGTAATTTTAAACACGTTTTGAATAATAATTGATTGAAAGTAAAAGCACTTTAACGAGAATATTTTATTAATATTTACAGTACAAGCATTATCGTACAGCTGAAAGTCGTAAACTTAAAGTATCAAATTTTCATACTGAGAATATTAAACTGTTTTCTCCTATACTACTTGCACTTTTATTTCACTCAAATTGAAAAAAATTA
The DNA here is from genome assembly GCA_023014485.1 of Bathynomus jamesi. Taxonomy (NCBI): domain Eukaryota; kingdom Metazoa; phylum Arthropoda; class Malacostraca; order Isopoda; family Cirolanidae; genus Bathynomus; species Bathynomus jamesi. The sequence continues at coordinate 26,604 of JAJOZX010004302.1, forward strand.
TTTGCCTATAAAAAATGTCGTTTTCGCGAACAAAATTATTTTAAGCGAATGGACAGAATCTCTCTTCTTGCTTATATTTCCAAATGAATCAACAGAATCTCTCTTCTTGCTTATATTTCCAAATGAATCAACAGAATCTCTCTTCTTGGTTATATTTTCAAATGAATGTCGTAACACAGCTTCCCGTTGATCAGCGAAGTTAAGCAACATCGGGTCTGGGTAGTAGTTGGATGGGAGGCCGTCCTTTACATCCAGACTATATAGCGACCCTTAAGTGGTTCGGATTCCACGTAAAGCTTCAGTAGGTCCCGTCGTCATATGACCTTTTAAGATGTTGCGAAGTGAATTAAACAACTCCATCATTACATTATCGTAGAAAATGATATGATCGTCTGAATCACTGAAGGATTCCTGGTAAAGCCGAATGCGTACACCTAGAAATAGCCGTAGGCGAACGAGAGGACGCTGTTACCACATTTCCTCGTCCGCAAACAAAGCAAAATATTCCTAGAAGATAACAATTATCTGGAATTTTTTATATTATCTTTTGCAATTCTTTTGTTCTGACTCATCTTTATTGCATAGGATCTTAAAATGGCGGGTTTAAATACATATTTTCATTTACAGAATGATTTTAAACACGATCCTTTACATAAATGTTTATAATTATATTTATAATGTTTAGAATTTATGTTTAGTTTATTGCGAAATCGATGCTCTGTAAAAAATTTGGTATATTTTTAATCTGTAAAAGTATTGCACACATATTTTGTGTGCTTTATGATAACTGCTTTCAAGGTTACTGTAGAAATCTTAATTTCATATATATATATATATATTTTTTTTTTTTTCAAGGTGGTTAAACCTAAGAATTATGGAGTCCTTATACAGATACACACATGGGATGAATTTCACAATTAAACACGTGAAATGAATGAATGATGCAAACCCACAGGGAAAAAGAAAAAAAATTATTCCAAGGCCTTTCGTGTATTCAGCAATACACCTCGTCGTACACACACATATAAATATATATATATATATATATATATTACCGTAACTAAAAAAAAAAATAGGCTTATTGCCTTCCAAATCACATTATTAGGCGATTTTTTCAATGTTTGCGCATAAGATATACAGTAAACAGCATCCCAATGATAACAATAACATCAATAAAGTACAGTCTTATAAGCAAATATTCGCATCATCTGTAACGAATAGAGTTATTCATGCTATATATATATATATATATGTATATATATATATATATAATTTCTCTCCAACTGTGAGTACAGAAATAGAAATTTGTCACTGTAACCTACCTTCATTTCACCTTTTTACTGCTTAAACGGATTAGAAAGATGTTCACTTTGACTTTTCACGCCAACGACTGATTCTGTGCTGCCAAAGTTCGCTTTGGATGCAAAGAACGCTACAGGCCTTTGAAGGTAAACTGGTTTGGTACATAATATAAAAGGAAAGGAAAAAAAACAAGATGTGGGGGTACTGTCATATAATTACATTACTGAAGCTTGAATGTCGAATTTTTATTAGTTATATATATATATTATATATAATATATATATATATATGTATATTATATATATATATATATATATATATAGAGAGAGAGAGAGAGAGAGAGAGAGAGAGAGAGGTGTGTGTGTGTGTGTGTGTGTGTGTGTGTGTATGAACGTGGGTGGGGGTTCTTTCAAATGAAAAGAATGCGGAAATATAAATACATAAAGGAACCCCTTCAAAATGGAAAGTCGAGAGAAAGTAAAAAACTTCCTTTTCAGATTATGAAACCTAATTGTTTCATGCAATATTTCATTGCAGATATCCCTTATCGATGCCAAATCTTATCAGTATACCGGAAATGAGGAATTAAATCATAGATCTTATATGGTATGGCGGAAATACATGTATATAAATATAAATATATACAATGATAGAAGGTTGTTTTGGAAATATATGCCTCAATTATAAACGAACAATTGTTTATTTTTCTTCCTTGAATTTATAACATCCTCAAATATATATATATATATATATATATACTGTATGTATATAGTATGCGCCTCGGTAGTATAGTGGTTAGCGTCGCTGACTACGAATCCATCGGTCCCGGGATCGAGATCCGATGACAACAGGCGCCGCGCAACAAAACCTAGCTCTTCATCCTCCCACACAAAAAAAAAAAATTGGTTGGTAGATAAATGCGTACCCTGGGTAGCCTAGGGGTTAAGACGCTGGGGTGCTAGTGGGGCGTGGTTCGGATTCCACGTTAAACTATAGGTCTAATGTGGAGTGACGAACTTAACCTTCGGCAGAATAAACAATTAGGGCGGAAGCAAAACCAAAGTTAACCAAAGTCATATATATATATATATACACACAGTGTGTAGGATATATATATATATATATATATGTTGGGCTACGTCGTGACCAATGTCGTAACATCGCTTCCCGGAGATCAGCGAAGTTAAGCGACATTGGGTCCGGGTAGTAGTTGGATGGGAGACCGTCCTCCGCTCCCAGATTATGTAGCGACCCGTGGTTCGGATCCTACGTAAAGCTGTAGGTCCCCTTCGTCATATGACCTTAGATGTTGCGAAGGAGGTTAAACAACCCCAATAAAAAAAATATATATATATATATATATGTCATTCTTTAGAGAATGAAACCTTTAATTAAAAAATTTTCTTTGTTCTCTCCTTTTTTGTTAAATGATTCCTCACTAAAACATAGTCTAGAAACTTTATTTTTTATTAAAGACGTGAAAACAAAGTTTCTCCTTTAGAGAACAGGATTTGTTAAAAGAAAACTCGGACTATGTCCGTGACTCTTGATAATTACATATTGCCATTGACATTTATGTGCAGCAAAATTTATAGTCTCGCTGTTTTCTTAAGTATACTTTAGGTCACCTTAGGTGAGTTTAAACGACGGTTTAGGATCGACCCGCGGTCGACCCCTCTGCAGCATCCCGCTTCATTTACGGGATTTGGTGAAGGAGGGAATTGCTGTCTGATCTCCTCCTACCCTCGTAGCCAGCCACGCGTGGTTGGTCAGGGACTTTGCGCAAGTATGAATATAAAAGTATGAATATAAAAATGACTAAGTTTTTTTTTATTACAGTTCAACCACATTTACGTACGTTGTACCATGTTTACTGTTTGAACGTATAAGATATACGTAAACAACATTCCATGGTGACCTCATTCTTCTCTAATATGTATTAAACAGTTAATAAAAACATCGAATTGAAGTAATTACGAATTACAAAAACAAATTAAGATGGCGACACTGTAAATATTTTACAGACTGTCTGTAACACTGTGTGTATGTATATATATATATATATATATATATATATATATATATACTGTATATATATGTATTATAATATGTATATGAAACCAGTCATTTTACACACACACACACACACACACACACACATATTTATATCTGGTGGCCACAAAAAAACTTTACTTAATTCAAAGTTTAATAACTGCAACAATTCAAAACCTATGCGATTGAGCTTTGGCACACATTAACAGATGGTTATAATCTATAATTGCTGGAATTTTCAAATATGTAGGTTCTATAGTTTTGTTACAGTGAACAATTTAAAAGCATATGTCTAAAAATAGCATGCCGAAGAAAATGAATTTGAACTTAACAAAATTTACTTAAACAAATGGTCAATGTGACCACCTCCCTGTTGGTAAACTGCCCTCAATCGCTTCTTCCACGAGGAGATGCACTTTCGAACCTCATCTAAGGTGATATCCTCCCATGCTCTACTGATTTTCTCCTTAAGTTCATCTTCGGTGAATTTGTCTTTCTGGCTGCCGTAAACCTTCACCATGAGGGAATCCCATACTGAATAGTCCATCGGATTACAGTCGGGAGACTGAGGCGGCCATTCATCCTTTTTGATGAAATTAGGGGTCTCTTGCTCTAGATGATTTTGGGTCGCTCGGCTTGTATGGGCGGGTGCCCCATCTTGCTGGAAAATGTAGGCCTCATCAGGATACAGCTGACGACAATCAGGAAGTAACCCATTATCTAACAGGTTGATGTAGCGCTCAGAGTTAACTTTAGTTTCGTTTGTGGCAATAAAATGAATTCGTGTTTTCCCCTTCCATGAAATTCCCGCCGATACCATTACTTTTCTGCTGAATCGTGAGGTTTCATGATAAAGCCTGGAGGGAGGAATGTCCTTTTTCCTTGAACCATAAACCCTGTCATTTTGCCTGTTTTTGGCCACCTCCAACGTGAAATCCTTTTCGTCTGTAAACACAACTTTTTGCACGTCTTCAGCTGAGTAGCGTTCATATAGGGATTTACAGCGGGTCTTTCTACGCTGTCTTACATTCTGATCACGCCGAGAAACTCGAATTCTCTTGTAGGCCTTCAATTTCAAACGTTTTACAATCCCTTGTACAGAGGAGCGAGAAATCCCAAGGTCGTACGCAATCTGTCTCTGGGAGCGATGAGTTTCTGGTGTATTCTCCTGGGATTGAATCAGTTCCTCCACGGCAGCCTTATTTTCTTTTGTTGAAACACTTTTGGGCCTGCCGCTGCCGGGTTTTCTAGCTGTTGATCCAGTATCCTTTATCTTTCTTATTAAGTTATAAGCACTTTGACGAGTCCAGTTCTTTGCGGGGAATTCTCGGACAATCCTATTTCCATTCCAACCTTTTTCCTTGACACATGCTTCTATGATGGCTTTATCACTTTTACTTAACGTCATGCTGGCGGGGTTTTAGCGGAAAATAAAAGAAAGCAAATTCACATTAGGTTTAGCCTACGCCAGCGCGCGTGTCATACTACGCTACATTAGGTTTAGCCTACGCTAGCGCACGTACGTGTCAGATGCACACCAGGCATGCTATTTTTAGACATATGCTTTTAAATTGTTCACTGTAACAAAACTATAGAACCTACATATTTGAAAATTCCAGCAATTATAGATTATATGCATCTGTTAATGTGTGCAAAATCTCAATCGCATAAGTTTTGAATTGTTGCAGTTATTAAACTTTCAATTAAGTAAAGTTTTTTTGTGGCCACCCGATATATACATATACAGTATATATTCAAGGATCGTCCGAAAGTACCCAGACACTCTTTGTTCAAAATCCATACCGCTTATGTCTGCATACTGTTAGACCAACTTTCGTGTATATATATATATATATATATATATATATATATAATATATATATATATTCTTGTTGTCTTTTCGTGTCTATGACTCTTTATTATTCATGAAATGAATCCAGTCCACGCTAAAACCCAATTAAGTAGAAATATGAACAAATTGTGACCAATTTGCAAAGTATAAATATATAACTTTTTCTGTCAACTCATTTTCATGTCACTTAAAAAAAATATGTATAGATAGATAGATAGATAGATAGATAGATAGATAAATAAATATTAACAACCAAACATACACTTCAATATAGAATATAAAACTTTTCTTATTTATGTTATGAATTTTATATATATATATATATATATATATATATACACACACACACACGAGTGTGTATATACACACCTGTTCTTTATGAAGACGTTTGGGCGTTTGTTTAACAAATACGACGGAATAAATAATGATACGTTATGTGAAAACATTCCCTATTACGTTTTCATTGTGTGAGGATTGCGTTTTCTTACGCTCTTGAAGTATACGGTACAGGGTGATCCGAAAACTTACTACCCAGTTAGAAATACAATTGAAACTCTTAAACCGGATGAGAAATAAATTAATTTATGGAAGTATATCATAAATATTAAAAATATTCAAGCGCTTTAATGTCATGTAATGTAATATAATTTAATTAATTAATTATTATAATTTCCTTAGTACGTAATTTGAAATTTTACAAACGTTTCGAAGGAAATTATTAATTATAAATCTACAATGAAGAAATTACATTCACTCCAAGAAAAATGTTCGGTTCCCAAACAGGAAATTCTTCGCGTTCTAAAATTCGTCGAAGTTTTTAAAATTGAAAAACTGAATCAATTTAGTTCCTTTTTAAGGGTAAAATACTTATAATTACGTCATCTCATAAACTGCCAACGTCCTCTTCCCGTTTTCCTATAAGTGAAGTGAAGATACTAAGGTCGGGGGTTCGGCCATCAATGATTCTGATGATAATAATCCGAGGATCAGCGTAAATGACCTCATTAGCGTGCTTGAGTGTTGTGCCAGTTTCTGGCACTCCTGATTGGTTATTATATCATAATGAATGTTATTTAATTCTCAAATTAATAATTATGTTTTATGAAGTAGTTTGTTTAATACTTGGGCTACTTGTGACCACAGAACAACACTGCTTCCCTTTCAGTAAGATTAAGCGACGTTGGTTCTGTTTAGTACTTCTATAGGTGACCCTCCTCCGCGTTTAGATGATGTAGCGACCTGTAGATGGTTCGGATCGCACGTAAAGCTGTAGGTCCCCTGCTTTACGGGACTTTTGTCGTTACGAAGGAAGTTAAGCAACCCAAAAATACACCACATAATACCTGGGCTCACTGATTCTCGGGGTTTATTCACTACTTATTTTGCTCTGCGGAGAAAAACAAGAATTTAGGATAATAATTATCATTCTGTAGTGCCAGCAACTGGCACGGTACTCAGCCCAACTAGTACGTCCATTATTCTAACTCCTGTATTGTTATAACCAACATCATCAGAGTTCGAACCCCCGACTTCAGTGTATTCCTCTCGCTTATAGGGAAACGGTATTACCCAATGAGCTGCACAGACGCTGCAGGATAAGGGTTTAGGTTGCTATTTCTTCTAAAATTTTAATAAAACTATTTCAGATTAAATTTGTGATTGATAAATTTACAAAAAATTTTATTCCAAATTATTTTTACCACCTAACTTTGAAGTCATGAAAAAGTCTCTTAAATATCTCTAAAAGTCTCTAAAACATCTCTAAAAGTCTCTAGAAAACAAAATTTTGAGAAGGAATTTCGAGTTTTAGAAATGCTTTTCTTCAATTTTGGAATGAGTGTCCTTACGAGTAAGTGTAAATAAGTCTTTAAAACTTAATAATGTCTATTACTGTTTCTTTTTTAATTTACTGTAATGTTTACGGTGTTGTATTACATGACAGTAAATCTTATATAGGTAGATTGATTGATAGGTTGATAGGTGAAACGTTTTTATTTTTAAAGGTTTGGTTTGGTGTTTGGGAGCCGAAGAGCAAATGTCACTGCCGTCATTTAACCATTTTTCAAAGAGGTTAGTATTATTGGTCCTTGTTGCACCATGTTTCCTTGTTACTAACATATATTTACTAAATATGTTAGTAACAAGGAAACATGGTGCAACGAGGACCAATAAAAATTGTCTTAATAATAATACATGGTAACTTACAGCCTTAACTTTTTATTTAATTAATTATCTGCAAAGATAATTAAATAATACAAAACAATTTGTAGAGATTTTTGATGACATGAAGTAGTGTGATGTTAATCCATAAATTATATTCAGACCGGTTAATCCTATTGTTAATCTTATAAATCGTTTAATGTCATGGTTAAGGAAAAGGTATGTAGGCCTATCATAATTCATAGCTTTGTATGAATAAGTTATTCATTACATACGCGTCTTCATTTACTCGTAGCTAATCGTAATATCAGATGCCATGGAAAATATTAATCAACTTCATGCTGGCAGATTATACTATAATTTATTGGTAATATTGGTAATGAATATCGAGCCATTTCACGATTTAAAGCGTTGTGTATTGGTAACAATAATAAATCGTTTACGAATATGACAACATCCTAGGGGATTAAAATGATGGGGTGCAGGTGATCTGGAAGTCGTAAAATCGAGTCCGGTTGAGGACTTTGTAATTTCTGACTTCTTTGGTGGGTCGTGGTTCGGATTCCACGTTAATTTGTAGGTCTAAAGTTGGGTGAAAAGCTAGACCTTCGTCAGAATGAACAATTCGGGAAACATGAGCACATGAGAATTTAGTAGAAAATCACTTATATTTTTTTAACATCTCTGACGACTTTAAATCAAAGGGTATAATACAGGGTGATTCAAAAGTCAGGTTACTAGGGAAATTCTGTATTATGTAATGATACAGGGGAATAGTCACATCACATGTTCGATATGGCCACCGTTAACGGCAATGCACTTGTGCAGCCAGCTAGGAATATCACATCAATGCGCTCCTCCTTCGATAACATCTCATAACTCATTTACCTGCAAAGAAACAGAAAAGCCCTATGTAACCTGACTTTTGAATCACCCTGTATAATAAATGCTTACGGTATAATATATTTCTGTCTCTGAAATATTAGACAAGAAAAGACTTAAATCTAGACGCGTTCTTACCATTGACCTTTCCCTCTTAACACTGCTGAAATCACTGAAAGCAAATATCCTCATAATTTTCATTTTATTATAGTTAAATTTAAACCTCAGGTATAATGCCTCTGTTGTCTCCTCTGAAGAAGAACAACTGAGGATCGTTCACGCTTTGATCACTAACATGGAAGCTCAAGAGTTTTACTTCATAATAACAGAAGAAACGAAAAGCGGTAAATAGAAGTTAAATATTTCAGTGATTGTATTTGAGATGATAACATGCCAATTCATTCGGTTTTGGGGGATATAATTTAACATGACATTTAATGTACATAGTGTTCCATAACTCTCTTTACCCCTGAACTCTTTCCTACTAGAATAGGATGAGGGTAAAGGGGGTAAATGGACTTATGGGTCATCCTGTATAATGCAATTCATTATTATAGTATGTAATTTGTAATTTATTTCTAACGCCGAGACTTAAGTTTTTCAGATTATCTAACTACTCGTATCTATCAATCTATTTATATCTATTTATTTATAAGGGTTAAAATGTAAATTTTAAGAAGATTGCGTAGGAGGCTAGAAAAACATTTATGTACGAATGTGGGCTGAAGACTGTTAATGACATGAAAGAAGCTATCGGTAATGTTCCCATTCTGGGATATGTTGATTTGAAAGGTTTTATCATAAGTGGTGCGTCGTTTTTGCAGTTAAACCAATTGGGATCATCATTCTTTGGAGGAATCGACTTGAAGACTTCTGATAATCAAAGACAGATTATACCACGCACCAATATCCACCACAGATTATAATTCTGAAATGTACCTTGTCTTAATTATGGATTTTGTAATGCAGGGATCGACTGTCTTTTGAGAGAAGTCTGGAAAAACAAAAAGGCATCTGCCAAAATAGTTAATTACGGCAACCCTGGATGTACAGATAGTTGGATGACCACCTTAAGAAGGGCTTTGAAACCGGGGGACCTCAGGGCTATATTTCTTCTCCTGGATGTTGAAAGAACGCTTGAGATTTTTTCGAAGGTAAACTATATTTTAGTAATTAAAAAAACATTCATAAAATAATAAAAAATTTAAGTTTGAGCATTTTACTTTTAAGTGATGTAATTAATAAAGAGAATATTTTGCAGTGTTTTAAAATTTACGAATTGCAAACAATTTAAATCAGTTGATCAGGTACAATATTTCGTAAATATTTTTTTGTATAATATCCAAATTCTGATGTATACAATTTAAACTACAGGGTGTGTGTATAAAGTAACGCAAGTGAAGAAACAAAAATCCGATTTGAACTGGTTTAAACTAGTTTCAACTTGTTTTTTAACGCGTATAAACATTTTCAACACCTCTTATAAACCTTACTACCGAATATAGTTATTATAAAGTACATGTAATAAATATTACTTGTCCATGTCCGCTCGCGTTAATATAATTCATATCGGATTTGTCTCTTCACTTGCGTTACTTTACACACACACACACAACACCACACACACACACACACACACCCGGTATTACCTCCATAACTTCTGCATATATAATATTTTAAATTGATCCCCCGTAATATAAAAATTTCCAAAACCAACCATGCAGATGAATATAATATAGAATTCCAAACTGTTTCTAGTACATTCCTTTCCAATACTTATGAAGTACTAAATGGACAAATATGTTATTTACAGTATTGGCTCCACAACAATAGAATGGAAAGAGAAAGAAAATAGAAATTGAATATAAAAGAAAAGGCAATGAAAAATAAACAAGATTATCCATAGTTCCTAATTATATTGGAAAACATAAAAAAAAACCATTGTTATTTGGTTGGAAATAGATTTACAGTAAATTAGGAGAAATGGTCTATTTAGATCGACTAATGGCTCTCATCCTTTTTTGGCTCGAGGCACCCGAGTGTCATCTGGTTTTTTTTTTTTTTTTTTTGCGGCACCCAAGAAGATTTTTGACTCCCACTGTTGAACATCCAGCCAGTTCCCCTCTCCCAACACCACTTAACTTCAAACTGAATCTATACGGATCCGTATGGACGTAATAACGTAATTTCATTTCATTTCAATAAGTTCCGAATATTTGTTTCACTTGAAATTTGCATATGTTCAGTAGCTTTAAAATTTCCAATTACTTATTTTTGGCTATTTTCATGAAATTTTACGACACCCTGTTGGGAAGCACTTGCGGGCACTCTCGTCGAGAAACATCGATTTAGACTGACTACATTACAGTAATAATATATAATCGTACTTTTCGATCACAAAGTACAATGAATATAATTGGACAAAAGTTATTACTGTCTGAGATCGAAATAGAAGCAAACAAGAGGGTCCTTCTTTCTTTAACTTAATTCTTCTCGTAATGAAAAAAAATAATTAGTCGCATTGTGACTGCGGGAACACTTATCAACTAAAATACAGGGTGTTCAAAAAGATACGCAACCTACTGGAGAATACATATATATTATTGTAACCTACCCTTTTCGTTTCTATTTTGGGTTGCGTTTCTTTTTCAACACCCTGTATTTATATATATATATAATATATATTATAATATATATATTATATATATATATATATATAATTATCGTGCCAAAATTACTACAAAAATTGCGCGGCTCCTTGATGGTTTTCCTTGTGGTGGAGTTGAGTTTGGGTACGATATGAAAGGAAGCGAAAGCATACGATGTACTCTTTTCCTTGTGGAATATGAAACCATCTAATTACTGTATATGAGTTAATTTAGGTTAAGTTAACAGTAGTCATTCATAACTTCTTGAGCAGTCGCTATATTTCCTTAAGGTTAAAAACCTGACGATTAGTACAAAACAAGGAGGGATAAGCGTAAATCAGTGAAGCGAAGATGAAAAACGAGATATAACCATTTACGAGTATGTTAAAATATTTTCCAAAGAAAATTATTTCATTTATGATAAAGTCGATTAAAAATGGTAGTGGGAATGATTAGTATTCCACTGCATCTCATATGCGTTTAAATGTAATTGTAGTACATGCATGTAAACGCCGTTGGCTCAACGGGTAGCGCCTTTTCCCTATAAATCAAGTGAAAATACTCAAGTCGAGGTTTCGAATCCCGATGTTGCTGGTAATATATATGTACATACCCTAATTAATAATTCTTATTATATGATTTATGTATTATTAATAACAACTATCTGTCTTATTTTTAATTAAGAGCCCAGTAAAGCCTAAAGCTTAAGGGCCAAATTAAATTAAATAAATAGTCCAGCTTCACATTTACTTATGTCATTGTAAATTGTAAAAAATTTTGTATTTATTTTATCAAATAAAGGTTATTCAAACCAAAAAAATAATAATTCAAAGCGTGAGAGCTGTAAATACTGTAGTGGTAAAATGTCGTACTCGGAATGTTGCCTTGGAACGATAAGGACGAACTTCCCTTGATGCCTTGGTGCTGTACCGTTTTACTTCATTCTTCGTATTAAAATCAATTTACAGTTATTATATTTACTGTAAATGTAAATACAAAACTTTTTTTTCTCTTTGAAGGTAAAAAACGAGAATTTGGAGTCTGAATATGTCAATTGGATCATTATGAGCGTGGATACGATTTCTTCTCGCTTGAGACCTTTACTAAGAGAAGGATCTCAGGTAAAACTCGAGTTTCAAATTTCTCTTTCGCGAGTGAAATCGTACGTAGCGTTTTAGTTAATTCTAAAAAGGAGTTAATTTAATATCCTCTTTTTTATTCAAACTAACTAACAAAAGAAAGTTTCTTTCAAATAAGAGTAGAATTATTATTAGTAATATATTATTATTATTATTATTATATTTTCTTCCATGTTATTTCTTTACCAGACCATTACTGTTGAAAAACAAAATGAAGCCAAAGAAATAGGATATTTAATCAGCAAAAGCTTCATTGCAGTTAATAACAGTGTAAGGTACAGTAAAAGTGCGTTTTACGTTGTTTTTTTGGCCTGCAATTAACATTTTAATTATTCACTGCAACCATCATACGGAAAAAAGTTTGTAAATCGTTAAATAAGCCTTTGTTAAAACGCATTAATGTGATTAAATTTTTTGCTAAGTTATACAGTAATATATATATATATATATACACGGTGAACCAAAGTAGGTGGACAGTAGGTTGAATACGGTTTGTGTTATATTATATTATAACTATGGTGTTCATTATAACTATGGTGTTTGTGTTTTATTATATTAAATATTATAACTAAATTTATTTAAATTTTATTTTGTATTATAGTATACAAAAAAATTAAATATGTATTCTCAAAAAAACGTTATCATTTACTGTCCACCTATCATCATTTGGTTCACCCTATATATATATATATATATATATATATATACAGGGTGTCCCGTAAGTCTGGACCCATAGGGAAAAATAATAAAATTACAAAATAGTCCAAAAATTTATTTATAATATATTTTTTTATTATTTTTATTATTATTTTTATTATTTTTTTATTATGATCTTACTCCGCTGGAGTTTTATTGTGGGGCCACTTGAAAGCCAAAGTGTACGAGGTCAAACTTCAGAACATTTTCCACCTTAAAGCACGCATTGTGGAGGCGTGTCAAGAAATTTCTGCGACTGTGATTCAGAAAGTGCTGTCGCAGTGGAGATTGCGTCTTCAACTATGTGTGCGACACAACGGCGACACTTTGAACAGATTATGTAATACATTTTTGGACTATTTTGTAATTTTATTATTTTTCCCTATGGGTCCAGACTTACGGGACACCCTGTATATATATATATATATATATATATATATATGCGCCTCGGTGGGTGTAGAGGTTAGCGTCGTTGATTATGAATCCATCGGCCCCGAGATCGAGACCGGTGACGGCAGGCGGCGCGCAGCAAAACCCAGCTGGTCATCTTCCACACAATAAAAAAATTGGATGGTAGATAAATGGGTACCCTGGGTAGCCTAATGGTTAAGACGCTGGGCTGCTGGTGGGGCGTGGTTCGGATTCCACGTTAAACTGTAGGTCTAAGATGGCGTGACAAGTTTGACCTTCGTCAGAATAAACAATTTGGTCGGAAGCAAAACCAAGGTTATATTACCAATAATACTACCAGCTGCTCGTACCCTGAATGTGCGCGGCGTGGGCGGAGCGGTGTTTTGTGTAAAACAGTAAACCTGAACTTAATCTATTGAAATGTCTTGAACGTTGATATACAGGGTGTTTATAAAATCACGCATGTGAATATGCATATACGCTTCACCATATTCACCTCCGTTACTTTATGAACACCTTATAATATAATTTGGATTACGCATTATAAAGGGCCTTTATAATGCGTAATCCAAATTAAATAAAACATTTGTGGTGCCATACTTTTTGTCTATTGAAAAAACAAAGGAAACGCAACATTAATGCATCATGAAAATGACATAACATAATAACATAATGAAACTGAAGTCCATTATTTATATTATAACTGTTTACAAATTATTAATATTTATGATTTAAGACCAGTTATTACTAACATAAAATATAATGATTTCACAACTCATCTAAATATAATGAACGCTTTCAGTTTTGTGAAGTGTTGCAACATATTTCATTTTTTTGACAGACTTTCCATTCCTTATTTTGGTTTGAAATAATTCCATTATATTAATAGTTCAAATTTTGCAACCACAATTATTTCTGTAGTTACTTGATGATGGCTGACGTATCTGGTCGAAAGTTTGGAATATCGTTAAGGCAGTTGATCGTATATATATATACACACACACACACACACACACACAAGTATTTAAATACTGTAATCCTCAATCACGGTTATACAGGGTGTCCGAGAAGTACGTATCCATTCACAGTATCATTATTTCTGCAAAATAGATAGAGACTTTTGGGACACTCTGTTAAAAAGGAATCTTTGCGAAAGCTGAAAAAAATCTAAAATTGTATATTAAAGTACAAGCGGACATGCATTTATTATTTACTAGCTTCCCGACCCGTCAGAAAATGACAGGTTGGAGTTTTGTAATCCTCCCTGGGGACCCTGCCTTTCCTATATATATATATATATATATGTAGAGAGAGAGAGAGAGAGAGAGAGAGAGGAGAGAGAGAGAGGCGGGGGTTATGCACCCATACTACTGGTAAACGTTACCAAAAGTCAGACACTGGCTTTTATTATTATTAATTATTTAGTTATTTATTATTTATTGCAGTTATTATTATTACGAGTATTATTATTATTAGTCGAACACCCCCCCCCCCCGACCTCAGTATCTTCATTTCGCTTATGTGGAAACTGTTACCCACTGTTATAAATTAGTAATGATTAGATTTTACTTCAGAAAGAATAATATACCCACATAAACAAAGAATATTATTAATTAGTAACTTATTTTGATTTTTAGAAATTATTTGTTTCTAGTCGAACTTTTTTCCGAAACTGTACATAAATATATTTTATTCAAAATTGTCTACCCTATAAGTATTATAGGTATAAAAACAAAATTCGAATGACAACCCTGAAGCACGTTTTTATTATTTTCTCTTTGTTCAGAACGAATGTTGGGATCGTGAAAACGATTTATGAGAGACATTTTGTCCTGAAACTTAAAAGTGGATTTACAACATTTTGTCGTCATAACATTTATGGACGAGATTTTTTTAAAGTTAGATTAAGTAGAACCCAGTAAAGCCTAAAGCTTAAGAGCCAAATTAAATGCAATAAAGAGTCCAATTTCACAGCTACTTATTTTATATCAAAATTACTGTAAAAACTAGTTACTGTAAAAATACTGTAAAAACAGTAGTTACTGTAAAATTACTGTAAAAACAGTGGTTACTGTAAAATTACTGTAAATCAGTAATTACTGTAAAATTACTGTAAAATTACTGAAAAAATAGTAATTACTGTAAAAACATTAGTGACTGTAAAATTACTGTAAAAACATTAGTTACTGTAAAATCACTGTAAAAACATTAGTTATTGTAAAATTACTGTAAAAACAGTAGTTACTGTAAAATTACTGTAAAACCGTAGTTACTGTAAAATTACCGTAAAACAGTAGTTACTGTAAAATTACTGAAAAACAGTAGTTACTGTAAAAATACTGTAAAAACAAAAAATTTGAAACTGTAAAATTGTATATATTTTAAAAATAAATAATTATTTATTAATTTATTTATTAAAGTTAGGTTAAGTTAGGTTTAATTAAACTTAGTTAGGTTAAGGATGAAATTTCTCGTCGACAAAATGTCTAGGGGGGGGGGGTGGGGGTATCTTCTAAATAACATAAAATAAGTGCAGCAAAAATATAAGACGTACTATCTGGTATCTAAAATATTTTTTGAATATAAATACTAAAACTAAATGTAATATAATAAAAACAAATGAACAACGAAATACAGAAAAGTGTTTTGTACTTAATTTCTGTACTTAATGACGCATTGCGAAGCTTTGGAACTTAGAGAATGCAACTTTATTTTTATAATATTGAAAAACATGTGTTCTGAAAATTAGGCACTCGCTAATATCACCGGTTCCTAAAATCGGTATACAATGGGTCTTGAGGTACAGTAGGAGTGTCTCTGTTCAGTGCATACCGTCTATTGGAACTGATAGTACATATCTTTTAAACGCAGGTTTAAAGTAGTTGGTGAAGCTCACTGCAGGACTGAGTGCAAAATTAGTCTTAATACTTCTAAGCCTCTCTTTGAGTCACCAAGCGAATATTACAAAGACTTCGGAGGTCGTAACCTGGCTGTGGCCGCTGTTGATAATCGGCCTTTCATTGCTCTAACCACCAGACAAGATGGCGTTCGCACAGCAGAAAGTGGTATCGATTTCAATATTCTAGAATTGTTTGTATCGAAGTTAAATTTCACGTAAGCACCTTGGTAACGTTCTTAAAAAAATTATATATCCAGGGTGTCTAGAGTGTCCCTGACAATTCGACAAAGTAGGCACCCAAACATAGAATTGCCAGGGACTTCCTGAACACCCTGTATATAAGCCTCATTTTTCAAAATATTAATGTCACATAAACTGAGCGCCTATTACAATTATTTCTCACAAATCTAGGTACAGTATTAAAGAACCACCAGATGATCAATGGGGCCAAGTCTTGAGCAACGGAAGTTTTACAGGAATGATCGGGATGATCATCAAACGAGAAGTTCATTTATCAATTGATGAATTTACTGTAACAGGTATCACTAAATGTAGTTTAGAGAGTCTGACATTCGTGATATGGTAACTACACTGTAAAAACTGTCTACTGTGTGTAGTTTAGGATCGTGTATACAATGATAGTAGCTCGAAAGTAGATTAAAAGTAGATGAAGAGGTTCTCTTCTTGAGAAATGGATTTTTCCGCAACTAAACAAAAAAGCTACACTTCCAAGGACTAAAGAAAATTTTTACTGTAATTTCAATGGACCTTCTGCCTACGAAGTGTATCCCTTAATTATCTTGTATTCAGAGCATATATAGTAGGGCGGAGTGAAAAACTCATTTTTCGAATTTTCAAATTGGCTAGTGTGGAAAATGTGTGGAGTAGTGAGGAAATAAGCTGGTATAAATTTAAAATCATAACATTAATATCTTCAGGTGCCACAATGACCTTCAATATTGAAAAAAATTTAAAAAGCAGATTTTAACCAATAATTACAGAAGAGTCCACGATGCACAATAGACAAGAATTTATTCACACTTGTATAAAAATAGCTCAGTCAACCTTTAAAAAAAGTTTCTATTCTCTAAAAACAGTTTTCTATAGTCAGCTCACTCAGCTGTCACGTGAGTACCTCGGTTCAGTGTAGCTGTCGCTCTCGTAGCAGGTGGGTGTTCTGTTGTTGGCGTTACTCAGATAGTCTAAACCAGTGGTTCTTAACCTTTTTACTACCATGCCCCCTCTAGGAATTGGTCCTTCCCTCCACGCCCCCCTTCAATCAAAATAACATTCTCAATAACTTCTCAATATTAGCCCATGCTCTCGTTAAGAGAATAACAAATACAATTAGAGAAATTCCTGTTTCTAGGGGGGCGCGACCCCCGGTTAAGAACCACTGGTCTAAACTATATTTCTTATATATTTTGCATTTTTGTATTGTGTTGCCCTAAGTTTGCCATGTACTATTAACTGAAATTAACGTATAATTGATATTAGCTCTTTCTTTTTCAGATTTGTATACTTTCAAAATGTCTCGAGTTTGTGCAAAATCAACCAGGGCCTCAACTGAGTGCCCCATGTTTGGTATGGGGGAAGATTTGTGGCACAGGAATCTTCCTACATACGAAGGAGTTTTTAAATATTACTTGTTTGTAAGAAACGATTTGAAACAGAATACTAATAAAGATCCTTCAATATCTCAAATATTAGAACAAGTTGTTGATAAATTGAAAACAATTTGGGAAAGTGCTTCCGTCCCAATTCTGTCAGACAGGCGAATTGAAACAATGTTCAGAAGCTACCACGAAAAGTATCGTGTCATTATGAAGCCATACCAAAGCAGAAAAAATTCTGAAGCTTACAAAGCAAAGATTGATATGTTCAAAAAAGAAGCACACACGAAACTTTTTGACATTGCAGCGTGCAAGTGCAAAGTACTAACACAATGTTCTTGTCCCAAAGAAAAAACGGTTCCAAAGGAAGAAGTGACGTTCCTCTTAGATCAAAGGAGTGAAAGAAAACTGTTTATTGATAGAGTAGATATTACACTCTCAAAGAAAAAAGCATCTACGTTGCTAAGAAAGCAAAAGAAGCTGTGAGGCTCACCAAAGAATCTTCACAGGAGAAATTGCAGGACACAAATGTTGAATTATTATCATCGACATCAAATAGTGAAAGTGAATCTGGCGAAATATCAGACGATACATTTCCAGAGCCAGTTAGCTCGAAGAGAAAGCTCGAACAACCTGAAGAACAATTATTCAAGAAAAGGAAAACTACAAATCTACCTTCAGTGGCTACTGTTTGTGACAGGACTGCAGTTTCAGATCGAGCTGCAGCATTCATTGTTAGTGCAGTATTGCAAGATATTGGAGAAGTTTCTATTGACAATACATCTGAAGTAGTGGATAGGAGTAAAATCAGAAGAGAAAGACAAAAGAAGAGATCAGAAATTATGAAAGATCAAAATCAGGTCCCAATCAGAGGAATCTATTTTGATGGTCGAAAAGATTCTACACTCTTCCAAGAAAAAAAAGAGTCCAAAGTATATCAGAAGAAGGTAACAGAAGAACATATCACTTTAGTGAGAGAACCTGGTTCAGATTATTTGGGCCATTATTCTGTGAATTCTGGATCAGCTGAAGAAATATGTAAAGGAATGTTTGAGTATATTGGAAATAATGACATGAACCTGGAAAACCTTGTTGCCATTGGATGCGATGGTGCAGCAGTCAACACTGGAGAAAAGGGAGGCGTTATAAGGCTTATAGAATTGAAGCTGAAGAAGCCAGTTCAACATTTAGTGTGCCAGCTCCATGCCAATGAATTGCCATTACGCCATTTAGTTGCAAAGCTGGATGGAAAAACATCTGGCCCCCGCGGATTCACCGGTCCTATTGGCAGGGAATTAGAGAACTGTGAGAGTCTTCCTATTGTCGAGTTTGAAAGGATTGATGCTGAGGAACCAACTGTAGACTGTGAAGATCTTAGCACCGACCAAAATATCTAATTGATATTCATCAGGCCATAACAAAGGGATATTGCTCTCCAGATCTTGCTCATCGTAGTCCAGGCAAAATGGCACATTCACGATGGCTGACTACAGCAAATCGTTTGCTTCGTCTATACGTTTCAACTGTAAGTCCATCTGAGAACCTCATGAACATTGCTTCTTTTATAATGAGGGTCTACATCCCAATGTGGTTTTCTATTAAGCAAAGTACGTCTTTTGTCAATGGCTCAAAACATGTTTTCAAAACTATTGAACTAACAAGAACACTGAATGACGAAGTAAAGGATATTGTAAACCCTGTCATACAAAGAAATGCATTTTTTGCAAATCCAGAAAATATTCTAGCATCAATGATTCATGATGACCGCAGCGCCATAAGAGAATTAGCGTGGAGGCGAATAAAGAAAGCAAGGCAAACAAACAAGGAAAAAGTTGTGAGGCGTTTCACAGTACCCGTTATTCAATTTGAAGCTACTGATTATACTGATTTAATTAATTGGCAAAAATGCATTGTCACTGAACCACCTGTGACAAGACACCTGACAGAAAATGAGATTGAAGATTCATAGAAAACAAGAGTACCCCTCCATTCGAGAAATTCCCTTGTCATACACAAGTAGTAGAAAGAATGGTAAAATTAGTGACTGAAGCATCATCAAAAGTATTTGGATTGAACGCGCGAGATGGCTTCATAAGATCAACACTTCAGTCACGTAAAAAATGCCATCATTCAAAAGTAAAGCTGAATATAAAGTTTAAATAAAACGTTAATAGAAAAAAACATGCGCAAGGATGGGTGGTTGGGAGGGCATGGGTGGAGCTCGACACGCAGCCACCTCCTCGTGGTGAGTTCTGGATTATTTAGATCATTAATCAAAAGAACATTGATCTAAATAAACTAAGAGCTGCGTAATTCAGTAACTATTTTGGTAATTGGAACACTTAATATATAATAATAACAAGTAAGTTTCAGTTATTGTACTAATGCAGAATATAAGAAAATCATTATATTTCACTTTTTCGACGGCTTTGTGGCACCTGAAGATATAATTTCGTAGGACTAATATTTATGCACAGTCATTTCTATAGCACCCACATATTTCCGCACTAGCCATATTTGAATTTCGAAAAAAAGGTTTAAAAACCTCATTTTCGATCCGCCCTAATATATAGTCCTATTTTACTGTCCGTTCTAAAGCAGACACTGCGGAAAGTTTTGTTTAGAGAATACATAACATTTATGCAACTCGAAAAAAAATCCTTCTAAATTTGGAACTTATAACTTCTTTTTGAGGATGTATTCCAGGGGAAGTTTTCTCTTCTTCCGGGTATCAAAGATTCTTCTTAAGTGATATAATAACTTCTTTGAATAATACGTAATCTTTAGATAAAAGAAATTGTCTTCAAAATTCTTTTTTGAGTGATTTGAGACAATAGAAGATAATATGTCTTTGTACAGAAGGTTACGGGAAGTTTTTGATTTCTGTATAATTGTATCTAAGGGTATTTTTGTCACTTATCTTTTTATTTATTTATAATTTTATATTATTTCACTGTTCCACTGTTCTATACTGTTTCACTGTAGCTTTTAATTTAAAGTTTGAAATATCATACTTAATCCAACGAAACGAAGACAAAATAGAATCAGATGCCCCTGTTTCGTCTTACTTCATGTATTAAAGAACGTTCATTTGTTCATAATAAATATATAGAAAGATATTTACTAACATACGATAAAGCACAAATAGTATTCAGTATATAAACCTATTATTTTAATGTTAATTATGTGTCTATTTAAGAGTACAAAACTTTCCACAGGAAACAGAGAAGGAGCAGTTGACTTTACAATACCTTACTACATGGAACCAACCACAATTATATCTCAAACTCCTCATGGAATTAGTCAGTTATGGCAAACCTTTTCTCCTTTCACTCTAAAGGTATTCAAATTCTTTAATTTTTAACGAGTCAGGTGGGTTTATTCATCGTTATAGATACTGTAAATCTTATCTTCCTCCCAGGGTTCATTCATTGTAGGCATTGATATTATGCCATTCAGTATAATTCTGTTATAGCTGATTTTAATTTCAAATTCATAGGTATGGATAATTCTTATTGTGACAACTTGTATCGCTGGTCCTGCTCTTTATGTTTTCGAAATGGAATCTATTTACAAAGATCACAGAAGTCTTTGAAATGCATAAACAATTATTTATTTGAAGCATTTCGAATTATGGCCCATCAAAATTCACAAATGAAGCTAAAATCGTGGCCCGGAAGAATTATTTTAGTTACATGGTGTTTATTTTGCTTTATCATTTCTGGTAAATTACTTCATTGTTTTATTTTTATAATAATTTTTGAAACTATATCGTAATATGTTAATCATATAAGATAATATGAAACCTTCCTAGGAAAAAGTGGCTAAACGACAAAAGTAAAAAAACGCTAGGAAATGCAGTTGAAAGTTGTACCAATTTGAAAGTTGCCATAACTTTTGAACTTTTGAAGACATTTCGTCGAAATATCTTCAGAAGTTCAAAAGTTATGGCAACGCTCAAATCTGGTAAAATTTTTAACTCCGTTTCCTGGCGTTTTTTACTTTTGTCGCTTAGCCACTTCTTCCTAGGGGGCCCTCATATGAAGAAGCTCATTTCTCCTTCAAAAATTGTATAAGTAACATTAAATTAATAGTTTCTAAATCTAATATTAATTTATTTAGAAAAGAGTGATGTCTGAAATTCTGAATTTACCCTACAATATAATTTTGTACATTTTCAGCTATATACTCAACGACTCTGATTGCTTTCCTCACCGTACCAAGTGTGCAGAAACCAATTGATTCCCTTTCAGATTTGCTTCATTCATGCAAAACCAAGGATACTCGCATCGTGTTGAATTCTGGTAGTAGCAACGACGGTTTATTTAAGGTTCGTTAAAAGGGAAATGTCTTTTTTAGAAGTTGTATTCATGATATATTCATGTTGTATTCATGTTGTATTCATGTTTCAGAAACATTTTCCAGCGAGTTCCATAATATAATACCGGGTGCGTGTGTATAAAGTAACGCAAGTGAAGAAACAAATCCGATTTGAATTATAAAACGCGAGTGAACATGGACGAGTAATATTTATTAAATGTACTTTATAACAAATGTATATTCGATAGTACGGTTTATAAGAGGTGTTGAAAGTGTCCACCATCGACCTCTATACAGGCTCCATATAGGCTCTTTATTTTAAGCCACTTCAAATAAAATTTGTCTCTTCACTTGTGTTACTTTATATACACCCTGTATTAATAACCATCCTTCCATTAGTTGGTAGATAAATGGGTACCATAAAAATCTCCCAAAATTGTTCATCCTTTCATTGGTTGGTAGATAAATGGGTACCATAAAAATCTCTCCCAAAATGAGGCGATATACTGCAAAGGGGGTCGAACACAGGTCGATCCTGAACATTTTGTTCACTCCCCACCAACAAATCATTTTAGTTTTAAATGAATATTAAATTTTAAGAGGAGTTAACATTAATTCATGCTCTGGAATACCCTGAAGTAAGTTATCCAAAGTTATCCATTGTAAACAAATATAAATAAATAGATACGTATGGTAATTAATTATCAAATAAATAAATAAATAAATAAATAAATATATCGTAGAAAATCCAATTTACTTTTAAAATTCATTGGTTATAAAAGGAAATAACTTAGTTTGATGATATGCAGCGGCTAAAAAAAAGTTCCACAAATGTGGTGGGGGTAACCATCTTAGGAAAATACCATCCCCTAGCTCAGCGAGTAACACCGGTTCTCTATAAGCGAAGTGAAGATAGGAAGATTAGGAGTTCGATTCCTGATGGTGCTAGCTAATAATAATTAAGAAATTAGCGCAACTTGGCATATCCTCTCAGTTCATAATTTACTTATGTTAATAATTTATGGTTTTGTTTACAGTACTCAGAAAGATAATACCAACCTGTTTACAGTTTTAGTAACTGGATCAGTGTTATAAAGAACGTCCTTCGGGTAAATTTTACAGACCCACAATTACAGAACTATATTTAACTTCTTCATACGCCTCTCGTCAGTACGAAATAAATTGTTTTCGAACCTGGTACTACATATTTCGGTGTCTTAATATTTTTTTTAAAATGAGTCAATCAATTTTTTAAAAAGCGATTAAATTTTGAGTTAAAAGTAATTTAGTTTTCAATGTAGTCATTATTTGTATTTGCCTAATTTAAATTTTAATGCATACAATTTTTTTTAAAAAGTCGGATATTAATTAGGTTTATATGAAACATTACTTACCAAATTCCTCTTTTCTCTCCTTCGAAGCAAGCAACCTCGGGCATCTACAAGCATATTTATGATTGCTTTGATCCCTCGAATGGATATGTAGCTGACAGGGAGAAAGGAATAGAAAAGGTCAGTGTATAAATATATATATATATTAACTTTTCATTTATTTACTGATTGATTTTACATCACTACGTAAGTAAAATTTTTTCCCTTGAAATAAAAATAATGCAAATTACATCACATTCGTACAAATTAAGACAAAACAACCCATAAAATTACATCTTTCATATTTTAAATTGATTTTCATGATAATAAACTGCTTATTATAATGATAATAATAATAATAGTAATATAATAATAATAATAATAATACACTTACTTTACATTATTTACTTTTGCATGATGTAAAACAAGAACTTGAATTATTTACTATTTGCATGATGTAAAGCAAGAACTTAGGTGAATAATAGGAATAACATCCACGCTAAAAGCAATTTGCATTTATTAGCTAACACGTTTACGTAATTAAAATAATAACATTTACAACAGGTCTTGTTTGATGGAGCTGTTTACATTAACGCTCGTCTCCACAGCCAAACTAATCTTATACATCATGGAGTCGAGAAATTTCATGTGGCCAGACAAACATTCTACCCTCAAAGTTACGGAGTCGTCTTACCCAGTGGAGCCCCATACAGAGTCATTTTCAACGAAATGTAAGTGTTCTATTCGTATGGTTTTTAGGTGAGGCCCTCCTAGGAAGAAGTAGCTAAGCGACAAAAGTAAAAAACGCCAGTTAAACGCAGTTAATGTTGTATTAAATTTGAAAATGACATAACTTTATAACTTTTGAATATATTTCGTTGAAATATTTAACTCTGTTTTCTGGCGTTTTTTACTTTTGTCGCTTAGCCACTTCTTCCTAAGAGGGCCTCAATTGTATAACTGTTCATGGCTATTTTGACAGAAAAGTAGCTTTATAAAAAGCGGCACCCTAGCCGATCGGATGTGGGCGTCACCCAAACAGATTGAGCCATGAGAAGCTCACAAAAATTAAAGGTTTAGGGCCTACTGTATAACTGAATTTTTTATTATGTCCGAATCTAACCTTTTTCTCACTTGTAATTACCTTAATTTCTGATTTAAGTTTATTATACATTGCTTTGCAAAAAGATTAGGACACCTCATTTACTTTTGTACTTTTCAGATTTACTGTAATGTTAATTTAGGAACATATCTTTAGATTAATCCTTTTCAACTATATATCATTAAAAAGGCCAAACAATTTCCTTCCCAGTGATATATAGTTCAAAATCATCAATCCAAAGAAATGTTCCTAAATTAACATTACAGCAACTCCGAAAGGTACAAAATAAATGAGGTGTAAGTATTAGTGGTGCACCGATTAATTGGTATCGGCACCTGGCATGCCGATTAATCGGCCATGCCAGGTATTTTCCTAATATCGGCATGCCAGGTGCCGATACCGATTAATCGGTGCACCACTAAGTATGTCACTTATTTCAGTCTCATCCGATTAACTGAATCCGGACTGATATCAAAATGGTCGCAAGACACCATGAGAGGAATTGCTTTCAAGCATTACGACAGATCTGAGGACAAGAATGAGGCTACTACAAAAGTGACAAAGAAAGGAGACAAAGGCCCTGAACCCCTCTCGTTGAAGAATTTACAAGGAGCATTTATCATCATGGCTATCGGACTTCTAGTATCTTTCGTCGCTCACGCTGTTGAAAGAGTAATCAATAAAGTTAATTCGTATCTCTGAATAGAATACATTATCTTATTTCTACGAAGTGTCACTTTATTGAGTAGTCCATGAAAGCTTCATTATAGAAACCTTGTCACTTTCATAATTAAAATAACCTTAGTTAACCTTGGTTTTGCTTCCAACCGAATTGTTCATTCTGACGAAGGTGAAGCTTGTCACACCACCTACAGTTTAACGTAGAATCCGAACCACGCCCCACCAGCAGCCCAGCGTCTTAACCGCTAGGCTACACAGAGTACCCATTTACCTACCAACCAATTTCTTTATTGTGTAGAAGGATGAGCTGGATGAAG
Organism: Bathynomus jamesi; assembly: GCA_023014485.1. NCBI lineage: Eukaryota > Metazoa > Arthropoda > Malacostraca > Isopoda > Cirolanidae > Bathynomus > Bathynomus jamesi. The sequence continues at coordinate 52,048 of JAJOZX010004302.1, forward strand.
GATGAATAGCATAGAAATTGTATTGATTTTGTAGTAAATATGATGAAAGCAATTGATGGACTATGGAGGAATTTATTTTTAGATAAAATCTAGCCTATAATGAGAATGTAAAAGGATGAATGTAATTGATATACGATGTAAAAACATGAATACAAAAGGAAATAATTGCAGGTAAAAAAGCTAGATTCTTTAACACACACACACACACACACACACGCCTGAATAATTTTAAGAACGAGTTCGACAGGTTCCTGTGGAAAGTCCCTGACCAGGCATGTGTTGTTAGCTACAAGGGCAAGAGAAGACCGGAAAGCAATTCCCTCCTCCATAAATCCCACGGTCGATCCTGAACCGACGTTCAAACCCTCATAAAGTCATAAAATCGGATATATATATACATATATGCATAGCTCAGCCTTAAATCAAAATAAATAAGCTCATATCTAACACTGAAAACATAGTTCAGTTTCAATACATTTTGCAATTTTGCAATTCCTCATCATAATAGAAAATTTACAATTACATTAGTAGAGGCCCTCGTTTAGGTTGACCTTTTAGACTGGTGTAATTGAAGAAGTCAAGTTTGATGCGGACAGAGTGTGTTTTTTGCAAGCGTTGACATTCACAAAAATACTGAAACCATTTCTATGCATCACTCAGTAACTTGTGGTGAATGAAATCTGTAAAGTTACAGTATTCATTAAAATTTACAGACCAATTTAGTTATAGTTATTTTATCTAAATTTAGAACTTATATTTATATAATTTAATTTAGCTCGAATTACAGTATATAACTTACATAAATCCCCCTTTTCAAAATTTTCATTAAATTACGTATCACTGTGGAAAGTACTCAATTAATTTTAGTGTATATGTTACAGTTACTGTGTGGAACCAGTCTCGTCGTGTATTGCCTAAAAATTTCAGGCATTTGGTGTAATGCCTGTGACTCTTGATCACAGCTAATACGCCTTAGTAACCAAACCTAACTTAATTTTCGCGAAGTGAATAAGGGTCACAGACAGGCATTACGAGTAATACCTGAAACTCTTAGGCATTACGCGAAATGACTGGTTTTACAACTGACTGTAACGTATAATTCATTTACATGAAGGTGCATATTTACTTTCGTATTTAAGGGTCCATATGTCAATATCCTGTCTCTCTCTCTCTCTCTCTCTCTCTCTTCTCTCTCCCCCCTGTACAAAATTAATCAAATTGTCAGTAATGTGGTTAGTTAGTTTTCATTGCTGTAGTACCCAGTTAGTTTACATTTACCGGATATCTGTTTCTTTGATCTCTTTACAGGTCAGAATGTAAAACCTTGTAGTAAATTAGAAGTTATAATTTCAACATTTGACCAAATGTAATGTTGGGGTAATTTTCGATAAGATTAAATGATTTATTACTAAGGTACAATAAAATGTATGTATTTCACCTGTATAGTCCAACCGAATGTCTACCTAAATATCAAAAGTGGGTGTATGGGAAGCATTCAAATGAAGTTACTATGGTTACCTACTTTCGTAATTACCCCAAAAATGTTGCCAAGAGGGTTTAAAATTACGAAATAGTTTGTACCACGGATGGGAAACTGAATCGAACTGGAATCGATAAACTGATAAAACCGATATTATTTTATGAACTGAAACCGAAAAAAACTCGAACTGAAAAAAATTCTGACAACTAAAATCGAAATTCGAACTGAAATTGAAAAACAATCAAAAACTGAGATCTGAATTCGAATAGATTAAAAATAACAGTTTTGCGTTTCAGTTTTGAGGAGAATTTCGATTGCAAAAATATATAAATAACGTGAATTATTTTCCTTTTTTTGAGACTTAGCATTTGTATGGATTTAAAATATTCATTTATCCTTTAATTCGATGTGGAACGGCTTCTAGTTCCGTTAGTGTGGAACGGCTTTTTTCTCTTTTCAGATTGATTTTAAGTCCTCAAAGAAACAATTTGTTGCCCGAAAACATTGACAATATTTTTAAAATTGTTCGCTCTAATTTTAGCATGTGAGTTTACAAGGTATATGTAGTTTGTATATAATAAACAGAGGTGCATTTAATTGTTTTATTCCCATTTCTAATACTATTATTTATATATTTTATACATGTTTTGTGCTTTAAAATTTAAAAAGTGTACGAATTAATAAAAATTTCGAATTGAAAGTTTTTGTTCAATTAAACTTTATGTGAAAGAAATGAAGCGAATAAGTAAAAAAAAAAAAAAAAAAAAAGATGAGTGTTTCGTCCTGATTCAGTTGGCTATAGATGCTTACATGTTTAATCATACAAAAGTAAAGGTAGTTACTAAAGCAAATTCTCTCTTTGAAAAACAGAAATCGAATGCAAATACAAATATAAAATTAAATCTGAATTTGTCAGTAGGGTACCCCCCCAAAACTAATATAAATAGTACAAAGAAATTCTTAAAGAAATCTGAAAAAAAAAACTGGAATCGAAATTTAAATTGAATCGAACTGAAAAATATAAAACTTGAATCGAAAAATAAACTCAAATCGAAAAAAATTAAAAACTTAAATCGAAACTGAAATCGATATTTTTGCAAACTTAAACTGAAATCGAAAACTGGACTTAAAAATTTATCAGTTCCCATCCCTGGTTTGTATCATACATATTATGTTAAATATAAATACATGAACTTTGTATTCCTCTCTCTTATGTTCATATTTATTCAGTGGTTTCTCTATTCATTTGAAATACAAATTTAACAGTATGGTGTGAACCTTTAAGAGAGAAACACAAAATTTTCAATTTTGGAACAATCGGATCATATGACCCTCAATTTTTCATATGGGGATGTTAAGACTGAGCAATGCCCTAACCTGGGTATAATGAGTGTTTTCAACAGATGAATCATTATACAGTAGTTCTGTTCTATATTTTAAAAGTTCTCAGTCTGCAGTATGTCCCCTGTCCAGTTATTCGTTTTTCTTTGTTTATTGGTATATTTTTTGTATTTCAAATTTCACGTCGTCAGTCATTATAACCCCTAAATAACAACTCCTAAATACAGTAGAAATAAACATTTCTTTAAACATTTGTTTAAAGAAACGCCTATTTCTATTTACAGTGTGGTTTACAGGACACCATATGAGTATATAACTGTATAGTGATCTATTTCCTTCAGCAAAACAGTTTTCTCTATTTGGCAGTAATATTTCGATCTAAAGCCGTTTTAGCGAGACAGTAGACTATCGTTAACATATGAGGAGCTCCGGACCACAACCTGCCAAGCGCCAGTGGGACCAGAATTGAGTTATTTATACCACTAGATTCCCCCACCCTTCCTCTATCCCGTGGGTGAGTCAAGGAGCAAATCGTGAACCTGTACGTATGGTCGAAATCAATCAAATATCGTTATTGGTTCAAAATTATGTCATTTTGCAAGTTGACAAACTTTAACTGCATTTTTCTCCATTTCTTTTAATTTTGGCGCTTGACAGCTTGTGGTCCGGAGCGACTGTCAACTGTAGCTCATCAACCTGAGAGCTGTGGATATTTTTAACCCTTAGTGTATGTATATATATATATATAGTATGATGTTCCTAAGAATTGTAAATATATTGTTTTACCTGATATCTACCATTTTAACTTTTTTGTGAAGAAGTAATTGTTGAGTGTTGTAAGGAAATTTTATTTTCACACTGATTTTAAGATTGCCTTTGTAAATAATAGTACCCTTGAATGTTTTTTCCGATGTAAGGACAAAATCCCCCCTGCGATGAGCTGTTCTGTCGTTTATTTGTTTACCTGCCCTGGGTGTTCCCAGGGGAACTACGTTGGCAGTACAGTTCGTTCTTTGCAGGCGAGATTTTGCTCCCATATGGGTATTAGTCATAGGACAGGGAAAGTTTTGTCAAAAAATGAACAGTCTGCTATTAGAAGTCATTCTATCAAGTGTAAGGTTGACGTTTCTGTTGACAATTTTAAAATTCTTAAATCATTAAAATGCCCGTCCTCCCTTCGTATTTACGAATCTTTGTGTATTAAGTTTTTGAACTCTAGTTTAAATATTGATTCTAGCTGTTACCCCCTTTATATTAATCAGAATAACTACCTACTAAATTTTCCCTTGTGACCCTGTCTCCTTTTCGCTTCAGTTTTTTGTGGCTGTCAAGTGAGCATGGTATGTCGGTTTACTCTTGTGATTTTTCGTTTAACTTTTTATTCCGTTTAACTTTTTATTAGTAAAGTTTTTTAACAATTTTACGTTTGAATGTCTTTAGTTTTAAGTTTTATTTTTATCACTCGTATATTTTTTGTCATTTATATATTTTTTACTTTCGATTTGATTTTGGCTTAGGCCTGTTTCTACTTTGTAATTTTAATTTTTATTCTTGAACAGTTTTAATTTTGTACTCTAGATTAGTTTTAACTCTCGACATTTCTATATTTTTGTTGTCATGTATTAATTTTAGCTTTTATTTATTAGGCCTTGAAAATGGGTAGAGTTGCCCGAAACGTCGACTGCAGCCAAATATAATGACTTTTTTGCTCTACGTCTTCGTTTTTATCCTAAATGTAAAACTACGTCTCCTTAGGAGGGATCCTATTTCATATATATATATATATATATATATATATATATATATATATATATATATATATATATATATATATATATATAACTTTTTATTTCGCAGCGCTGGGCTACGGACGTTGTCATACGATCCCAGAGCGACAAATGTGTTGCAATACCAGTAATGACAGAACTGTTTAAAAATTTTGGTCCCGAGATACAGTTAAGAAGAAAAAGCAAAGAATAAAGTAAATCTAAATATATATAAATATATGTTTGTGAAAACATCACAAACATCCGGTCAACTAGATACAGTGTTTTTTTAATAGGTTACGGTTAATTATTTTTCAAACCTATTATTCATACTTGAATACTTGAATTCGATGGAATTCAACGTACACAGATTAGGCACTGTTCAAACATATTATAAAATTTATACTTGCGCGCGAGTATGCGTGTGTGTAACTTGTAAAAAATGGTGTAAAAAGGATTTTAGTCTTTTTCGTAATTCAAATGGTATCGTAAGATTTATATATTACTGACATTTAACTCAATATACCGGGTGGGTGTGTATAAAGTAACGCGAGTGAAGAGACAAATCAGATTTGAATTATATTAACGCGATTGAACGTGGACGAGTAATATTTATTACACGTACTTTATAACAACTGTATATTCGATAGTAAGGTTTACGAGAGGTGTTGGAAATGTTTTTACGAGTTAAAAAACAAGATGAAACTAGTTTAAGCCAGTTCAAATCGGATTTATCATTTATACTAATAAATATTAGGCTAATTGGATTTATATCGTCTGACACCTGTGTAATACTTGTATATTTTTATAATGGTTTATATTTAATTATTAAAGTAGTATCATCCTGGGGTGGCGATGGGTTAGGAGATTTGGGGGGAAGGATGAAGAGGGTTTCACTATGAATATGTCATATTGTTTCGTAATGAAAAGTTAGTGAAAATCGCTTTTCCTTTCACCATTTTTACGTATAACAATGAATTTTAATTACGTGCATACTATATTTGTAATCCCGTCCTCAATGTTTGTGTGTGTGTATATATATATATATGGCTGTCACAATCCCCTTCTAGATAGTATATAAAACTATATATATATATATTATATCAGGGCTTTGCAGAACTTTAGGAGACTGTACTATCTATCGTTTACAAAAGTCGAGATATCCTGAGTAGCAAGGAAGTTGTGACCCACTGTATCTCGACTTTTGTAACCGACTGTATATTGAAAGCGAAGTTTGAATATACAGTAAACAGCACGACCAGCACACTCACAAACATTTTTACATTCCTTTACTCCAGCAGTAAATATACTAATATTTGCCACCAACATGAAATGACTTTAAACAAATTTACTTTATTTTATAAAAATGTAATTTCAAGAATATAAAGTTTTCCAGAAAGGTTGAACTCAAACGTCTTTTGTAAATGATCATTTTGTTGAAATCGTCCGAACGAATTCATTTGAATTCTCAAAGCAAAGATTCCATTTTTAGGAGGAATGATAATTCCGTAAACATAAAAACCTCCGTTCCTCGTTCAAAGATCATTGTGTCTGGGTATAATGAGTATAACTGTAATGAGTTGCGGGTATAATGACTTATTTTGATAGTCACAAAGTATACATCACAATAATCAACGAACCTCATTTAAAACGATGCGTCCCAAATTTTACTTCTAACTTCGAATGTACACGTAATATTAATGGTCCCTCTATAATTCTATTTCGTATATACTACTACAGGGTGTTCAAAAAGACATGTAACCTATTGGGGGAATGCGTATATCATTGTAATCTAACCTTTTTCTTTCTATTTCTATTTCTTTCCTATTTTGGATTGGGTTCCTTTTTGAACACCCTGTATTTGCAGAAGATTTTATAATATTATAAGTACCACCTATTAATATAAATTAAAGCTACAGAATGAAAAATTAACAATTACGAATTACTAATTACTGAAATTAACATGCCAAACGAAAGAAATTTTTAACAGAAATTATTTGCATCAGAATTTTGTATCAACTCTATTCATGAGTATTTCTGTGACAAAAATAACAGAGGCAACGAAAAATCCGATAGCCATGATGATAAACGCTCCTTGTAAGTTCTCTAACGAGAGCGGTGCATGGCGTTTGGCTCGTTTCTTTGCCTTCTTTGTAGCGTCGTTCTTGTCTTCGGGTGTGTCGGAAGTCTTGTGAGCAACTTCGTTTATTATGTCCTGCGACCATTTTGATATCAATCCAGATTCGCTTAACCGAATGAGACTATAAGATAAAGATAAATGAGTAATACACGTCTAAAATATAAAAAGAATCAATGTTATTACAGTCATTAATACATAGATGCTGTATTTTCTGATATTATTAATGGTGTTATATACTTTACTAAGGTCATATGTGAACGTATATAATACTGAGAACACCTTTTATTTTAATACGCTGATATTAGTATGTCATGTTCTTGCGGAATAAATGAAAAAAATGACGCTTGGTAAAGGTGTCATAACTGACTAGTGGGTATGTACTGTAGACTATTCTGAAAAATACGGTACGGTCTTTAATATCTTTAATAAGATTTTTATTAGGGTAGGCGGCGTTTACCTAGCTTACCCTGAATGCACGCCACTGGCATTTACATATCAGTTTATTAAAGTATAAAATGCCATTAATGATATCAGAAAATACAGCATCTAAAATACGAGTGTTCCCATTATTCGGTCCAACTGCTGTACGTATATCAAATTGTAATAAAATGTGTCATATGGAAATTAAAAATAAGTCATGCACCCTAAATACATATTTATATTTGTTTGATCCAATTTTTCAAACAGTATTCATTTTCTTTGAACGATGTTGTTTTATCAATGGAAATGAGTTGTCATTTTAAAGTAAAAGTTGGCAATAGAATTTAATATTTACATTTCAGTGAAGATGGCTTTAAAAGGTGCTCCACTTTGACAGGCAATTCCGTAACTTTGAGGGTAAAAAGTTTGTCTGGCCAAATAGAAATTCTCTCTTCCATATTTCGTGGCTTGGATTTCGCTGTGGAGATGGGCGTTCACATAAACGTTATCTCCCTCCAACACCTGTATTTAACGAATTATTATATTTAGCATGATAATTGATAAACATAATGATAAAGATAAAGATAAGCTTTATTGGTAGGATATAAATCCCATGGGAAAAGGAATCTGAAAGCGTATAACATTAACCATAATGATAATGATAATGATCATGAAAATGATAATGATAATCTTTATTGGCAGGAGATAAATCCCATAAAAATATTCATCAAGGTAATAAACGATACAATTAATTAAAAAATAAATGTAAAACTAAAAGAAAATAAAAAATAATTGAAAAACTAAAAAAATGTAAAAAAATAAACTAAAAAATTAAAAAATAATTTAAAAACTAAAAAATGTAAAAAAAATTTAAAACCTAAATAATTAAAAAATTAAATTTGAAAACTAAAAATTTAGGACTAAAAGATAAAGAAGATTAATATACGTACTATCCGTAGCTAATACTAAAAAATAAAAATAACAACAAAAATTGCATGTAATAAAAATACCAATGTTGGTGTTAAATGAAGGTGTTTAGACAAACACTTTCATACCATGAATTCCATAGTTTGGAAGACATAAAGCAAGAGTGATGAATAACTTGGATAATTGGATTGTCTGAGTTTTGAATTCTTTGCATTAGACTATACTAAGCACGTCTTGTTACCTCAGGGATGCTCGAAACATTGTAGTTAGCGAACATTTGAGAAGCTGAGCATCCCGGAGGTAACTTATGCAGCAGTCTAAAATATGCAACTTAAATGAAGTTGTAAATTTGGTCTGAGTCTTTCTTTACTGATTTATGAATTTGGACATTTTTAAGTGAATTTTAATTCTGTCACGAAATTCAGTATTGTTCATTCCACGTACAAGACAATATCCATTTACAGTATGTTTCTTCGCGACAAGAGGAACTAGACACGTATGACCGATAAGTTAGTTTGTTTGACATCCTCTTAGCATAGAACTTAAACTAACCTGAACTGACCTAACCTAATCTTTAGTGCCTGCTTTAACTTAATCCAACTTAGCCTCTTGACTCAATGGTCATGAGTCTGACCTAAACACATTTCGACGACAGAAAATTTTAAAAATATCCTATTAACTTACCTAACCTAACCTAATCTAACAACCTAACAAAACCTAACCAAATTTAACCTATAACAACCTATGATAGCTTAATGTAACTTACCTAAACCTAACCTAACTTAACCTAAGAAACCCTAATCAAACTTAACCTAAGAAACGCTAACCGAACTTAACCTATAACAACCTATGATAGCTTAATGTATCTTACCTATACCTAACCAAACTTAACCTAAGAAACCCTAATCAAACTTAACCTATAACAACCTAAAATAGCCTACCGTAACTTACGTAAACCTAACTTATGATGACCAAATCTAATTTAACCTAATTTTATTTAACCCAAAAAACGTGTTAGCCAGTAAATATAGACAAAATGTTGATAAAATGTCGTATAATTATAAAGTATAATACTCGTATGTTTACATGTCAAAATTCTGTGAATTTAAATTTTTTTCACAGGTAAGAAACATAAAACTATAAATTTCTTACCCTCACTAGCCCTTCGACCCTGTCAACAACATATCCAGTCAAAGGATCAAAGAAATCCCATAGTCGTTTGTACATTCCTGAAGTCGCTTCCTGTAGAAAACAATAATAATAATAATTATTATTATTAACAATACGGTCATGTAATACACTATTCATATATCCTTTTAAAGGATTTCAGTATCTAGAGTAACCTTACAGCCATTCTAAACTATTTTCCAGTAGCCACATGACATGGTTTTCGAGCCAGCATCGAAATTTATTATGTATTTTTGGTACTGACGAAGGCGCCACGCTTTACTTTACAGTCATCGGATTCCGTTCGTTGAGGAAACATTGGTTGCTTTGGCTTTACATCTCCTGTCTCTTAAGGTTTTGTATTTCGGTGAGCTGAACTAGCTGAAGTGTTTGGCTCAGAGCTCTTGGGGTGGTGATGCTACCATCCTTCACTTGTCTCATTCAGAGCTGGATTATAGTTACGAAGTCATCCCTTTATAACGCCTACTTAGATATACAAGTGTTTCACGGCCCATCATGCCCGTATTCTATCGGCTATCAGTACGTTTATATCCTTTATTTTGAGCCGCCTCTAGATATTTGCTTGACCAGCCACTAATTCTTTAATGCCATAGTGCTATGCCATTAACTTCTGAATTCACTCGTTTGCAGTCAATTCTTGAGGATTTTTTCGTCTTTACTGGTATCATCCTTTCCTTATTAAGCTGGCTTCACTGCGCGGTGCTTGGGTGTCACCTTTTCATGAACCAATCTTCTCTCCACTAGAACAAGTTTTCAGATTTTATTGACAGTTCCAATGCTGGTGTCCAGTTTTTTGCCTACGTTCCTTGTTCTATTCGCATTGGTTTTGTACTTGTCATTCCTTCTATTTATACTGTAAAGCATTACGTTATTTTATTAGTACTTCAAGCAATTTAATTTTTAAGGGATGTGAAACATATCTTCTGAAAGTACATTATTTTTTACCTTTTTATCTTATTTTCTTATTTCAATTTAAAGCATTGTTTCGTCTTATTTACTCTAATTACACGTTCAAAGTTTGAATGAAAACTTTGTAGATGTAATTATAATGGAAAAACAAACTAAAATAAGAGAAAAACAAACCAAACAAACCAATTTTTAATTCATGTAAAGAATTCCGAAAAGATTTTCGAAAACTTTCCTTATTCATTAATTCCTTTAGTGAATTTTTATTGGTTCACAGAGGCTTCATGCCTTGTATTTCTTGAATTTTCTTTATGAGGGTGTTTTAGCTATTTCTTCTAAACTGGACACTGTGGGTAAGTTCAGTTTTATTGGGTCAAGCGCATTGAGGATGGGGACCAGGCTATAAAGTGCTGCATTCCGGGAGTTTGTTCCAGAAATAATCTTTTGCAATCCCGTGTCCGTTCGTTTTCCGTTTTCTCCGTTTTCTCATTGTATCAGTTGCTCGGAGACACTAGCACCGGACCTGTGTAGCCGGAATGAGATATCACTCATAAAAATAACTGCATGACATTGAATGCGAGTGATATCGAATGAGAACTGCAATGTTTGCCAGTCGTGGTGGCATCTTATGCAAGCGGTGTAACTTCAGGACGTACAGTATGTGTTTGCAAGTACGAGGAGTTACAATGGGAAAAATGACAATACCCCGTTGTAGTTGTAAAGGAAAAGAAGGGTTGCGGGAGTTATCACTCGCATGAAGCGTGAAGGTCATAGTTTGGGAATTAAATTTTTTTTAAAGTTTATCAGTTTAGCGACACAAAATGAATTGGACATTCGGTCTTGTATAATATTCTAACTCTAATTTTAAAAAGTGGCATTTCATCCAACGGAACAGTTTAACATTCTCGAGAAAGGAAATGAGGACATATTAGGATAGTAACCTTAAATAGAGCTTCGTTACTGGTACCCAAGGCTAAGATAATACCGGTTCCCTTCTTTTCGCATGCGTGAATCAGATCCGAAAGAGAATCGATGGGTTTCTCCATGCTAGGTACGACCAAGACGGCGTGTAGAGTTGTCGAGTAAGAAACTGAAATTACAGGATATACAGACCTTGGGTAAGTTATTAAAATAAACCAGTCCGATGTTACTTTCTAAGGTAATTTCAGGGTAATTCATAATTTTTCTACAAATGAAACAATGAAATAAAAGATATTTTCTAAGAACTTTTATCTAATAATGACTACTCCAGTTTCAGTACTTTGTTTCTTGTCCCTCAAGACATTTAGGCCTACTTTCGATACACTTGAATCATTGATGTCAGAACTTTTCATCGTGATGCAAAACTTAAATTAGGCTTGAAATCAGACTTTTTAATTTAGTTTCCTTTTAATTATTTCTCATAAATTTCTTTGGGATTTATATCTGGGGAGTTATCACCATTGAAACGACATGATCGGAGTCTCACCATACTCCAGTTTCAATATTTCACAAAGTACTGAAACTGGAATATAACTGGAGGGTGACAAGGGAAAGTGATTTTAGTGCGTTTTTCAAAATTTTTGTTCCTTGATTTTGAGAATTAATGACGTGCATCGCGAGTTGGCAAACACAAAATCTTTTTATTTAAACTTTTGGCTAAGAAATGTCTTTATCGAGTCAAAAAATTATTTCTTATGCACATTATTAACGCTTAAAGTCACGGATCAAAATTTATGAAAAATGTATCTACGTCACTTTCCCCTGTCACTCTTCAGTTATTAGATAGAGTTTCTTAAAAGATAACATGTTTTATTTTTACTAATTCTTTTTTTTAATAATGAATTAATTGTCCTGATGAGTATATAAAAAAGTAACCTTTAACTGGTGATTCTCATAACTGGCCAGGGTCTGTAATATTTTAATATAGTATGACTCGCCATAGTGTATGATAGTATAAAATACTGTTATATACAGGGGGTTCACGAAAGTAAATAGACGCCTTCGATTTTTCCACAGGTTTTGATTTGATAATAAATAATAACAGATTTATTGAATGATTATATTACGAATCGTGTTGTTTTCCTTTTTGTATTATGTAAAGCTGACACACGTTCTGGCATTCAATTAATGAACATTATCATTTGTTCTTGAGGGCAATCATCGTGGTGTATATTTAATTTTGTCAACCCTCTGTAGTACAAACTTGAGGATTTATGGTTACCACCTACTGTAGCCTGTATACGGTATTATATGGTATTCATAAATATTAAGTCATATACATTTACTATACAGGGTTGTTGCACGCATTTCTGTTTATGTACTGGAGTCAACTGATTGCCACAGATGAGACTAACTGAAATAAATTACTGAATTCTCTCTGTTGTTTAAGTATACAAATTTCACTCTAGCGTTGTACTGAAATGACTTCTTACAAATATAACACGTGTATTACGTGAATCGCACGCATTCGTCCAGTTTAAAAAGTGGATGTTCTTTTATGATGTAAGATACATAAATACGTAGAATTAATAGCAATTTTTTTTTAATATATTCACAGGATGTTGGAAAAGTGAGGCTTCTTTAAGCTTTTTTATCCTAACTGAGTTAGAAGATAGGTTAAAAGTGGTTAATAAATTGCATAAAATTTAAGGTTCAGAGTTAGACAATTACTGTTTACTCTCAATACACTTTTGTGGTAAATCATTCATTGCAATATTTTAGTAAAATTTAAAAATTAATTTTACAATTTCAGAAAAAAGTTCGGATCACCTCAAGATCAGGGCACCCAGCCTTCTTTAGTTAGCTTTATAAAGCTAACTAATGAAAATATCACGACCTAACCTAACCAATCGTCAAGGGCGTACAGTTGACCTAACGATTGGTTAGGTTAGATCGTGATATTTTCGTTAGTTAGCCTTATAAGGCTAACTAAAGAAGGCTGGGGGCCCTGATCTTCAGATGATCAAAAAGTTCGACTAAAAACAAAATTTTTAATAAATAAAATATTAGTAATTGGTAATGTTTTGTTTTTCTTTGATTATTTTATTCTTTTTTGGCGATAATAATAAAATTCCCCCCCTCCAAAAAAAAACAATCATTAGTGATTGATACTTTTTTTGTTTTTAGAAAATTTTAAAGCGAACTTTTACCGAAACTGTACATGAACTGTACTTTCATATAAACTTTTGCTGTAATTTAGAAAAAAAAACAAAGTACACAGTACTGTATGTGGTCTTAAAAACCTGGAGTCTTTGTTCATCGTTTCTCTCACAGCTCGTAATATACAAGTAACATTTGTGTTACTAACTACTTTGGTCTTATCAAAACAATAAATATGAGCTGTAACTTACTCGTATATAACCTGAGAATACGTTACCGTAAAAGAGATCTATTTTTGCTAAAACTTTAAAAAGAGATCATGCAAGAACACTTAAAAAAAAATTACCAGAAATAATGAAACAAAATAAAAGCCATGAAAATAAAATAATCCTTCCAGGGCAAGAACGTAGCTTTAGTTCTCGATCTTGACGCATCAAGGCTCGGAAAGTCTCAAATGAAAAATTCTGAACATACTTGAATGACGTTCCCTTCTGCTTATCGGGAGTAATTTTATAGAAGGCGTAGAGAAGAGGTCCAGAGATGGACGTTGTAATAGTGAGAATTATCCATACCTATAGGTAAAGAGTTACATTTATAATTGCAAGATTATGTAGAAAAACGAATCATAAATTCTTCGTTTTTTTTCTTAATTGATCAGATATTTTCCAGTATATATTTATACATTATACATTTATACATTATACATTTATACATTTATACCTCTAACGTGAAAGGAGAAAAGGTTTGCCATGCTTGACTCATCTTCTGGGGAGCACTCGATACTAAAGTAGTTGGTTCTGTATAATAAGGCGCGGTAAAATCTACTACGTTCTCGCGTGCTCCTGAAATGGTTTTCAAAGTAAAAATGGAAATATGTAATAATGTTTTTTATTTTTTTATCATTGTAGAGATTTTTTTTTTTTGGAAGCGTTTTTCCTCTCATTTTAACAGCCTTAAAAGATGAAATTTAGGTGTAATAAACTGAACAGCATTAGACCCTTAGTCTTCATTGGTCTTCTCTTCACTCAATAAGAAATATATTAACTCATCGTATTGAAGAAAGTATCGTACCAGAATGAATGAAATGAAATGAAAAGTTTCATTGGAGGAAAAATGACTTCGATTCTACTTAAAAGCTAAAAACAAAAGTAGATTAAAAAAAAAAATAGAATTAATGAGAATAACAGTATCGATGCATTCTAAATAGAGGTAGACTTTTCGTTAGTCGTTTCGTTAGACGTTTCGTTAGACGTTTCACTGTTCCAGTTTTGTGAATTTTCAAATGTCTAATGCGTTAGACATTTCACTTCAGTTAAGCATTTCGTTAGATATTTCAGTTAATCAACTGAAATGTCTGAATTCCAGTTTTTTAAACATTTGAAAAGACTAACCTGAAATGTCTAAATATTTGGCTGGACTGAAGAATAACGTGGATGACTTGATTAACTGAGTTTTTAATTATTTGCACTGAACTGTGCTGCGCAAGTCCTGTTACCTCCGTGAGGCTCGGGACATTGAAGTTAGCAAACATTTGAAAAGTTGAGCTTCTTGGAAGTAACTTATGCAGCAATGTGAAAGATCTGTTATAAAACAAATTCTAGGACCTCATAGAAAACGATGCCTCCTCTTTCTTGATTTTCTGCAGTGTAATCGAATTTGAATTTTAAAAGAATTTTTAAAAGAATTTTCCAATTTGAATTTTTAAAAGAATTTTCAAATTTGAATTTTAAAAGAATTTTTAAAAGAATTTTCAAATTTGAATTTTAAAAGAATTAAAAAACTAAATCTATATTTTAAAAGAATTTTCAAAATTAAATTTCTAAGGAATTTTTTTTTAAATTTTCAAATTTGAATTTTAAAGTAATTTTTAAAAGAATTTTCAAATTTGAATTTAAGAGATTTAAAAAAAAAATTAAATATGAATTTTAAAAGAATTTTCAAATTTGAATTTTAAAATAATTTTTGAAAGAATTTTCAAATTTGAATTTTAAAATAATTTTTAAAAGAATTTTCGAATTTGAATTTTAAAAGCATTTTTAAAAGAATTTTCAAATTTGAATTTTAAGAGAATATTTCATTGAGACAAAACAGAATTAAATTGCTGGAACTTTACAGAGACATATTTTACAGTGAAGGGTAAATTAATACTAACAAGAAATAGCGTAATCTATACGTTATCTTCTATATCTTTTTTTTACATCATAACTCAATTCCGATAAACTACAAAACTGCTTTTACATTATATTTCGAAAAATTGTGAAGTTTAGTTTGTAAAGTTTCAGTTATTAAAGATTTCCTTTATACTGCATCATACCTAGGATTGTTATTTCGTCAATTGCAAAATGAGCCTCTCGCCTGTAAACCGTTCCGATCATTCCTGTAACGGTTCCATTGTCAAAGATTTGGCCCCACTGACCGTCCAATGGTTCCGTAACATCATACCTTAGAAACAAAGAAAAATTATTGTTTATGGTAAACATTCTATGAAAATGAGCTCATACATTTTGTCTCAAACATTATTTGGGAAGTGATATACACAATTTCGGTTAAAGATCGTCTAGAAAAATAAAGTTTCTAAAATGAGTAAAATATTATTAATCAATAATTAGAGGGGGTCGACCGCAGTTCGATCCTGAGCCGTCGTTCAAACTCATATGAAACTGAATGATTAGGTTTTGTTTTTGATATTTTATTACTTTTTTCTAAAGAATATAATATCCAAAAATATTGTATAAAATGATTCTTACGTGAAATTTAACTTCGAGGCGAGGATTTCAAGAATATTGAAGTCAATGCCACTCCGGGCAGTACGAACGCCATCCGGTCTTGTGTAAAGAACAAAGAATGGCCAGTTATGAACAGCGGCCGCAGTCAGCTTCCGGCCTCTGAAGTCTCTGTAACTCTCTCTCAATGGGTCAACAAGAGTCGTAGAACGACTAATTTTGCATACACGATCGCATCGAACCTTTCCAACTTCTGCAAATCTACATGTAAAGGATACATATATGATTAAAAAACCCTTTAAGACAACCTCTTTTTAAACTTGAAACTGGGTTAGAGTAAGTAGATTAGGTCTAGATTCTCACAGGAAATTCTGAGGAAATTTCTGAGATCCAAATGTGATGAAAAAATTTCAGAACTTTTTTTAAAAGGTGGAGAAATGCCACAAGGTTTGAAGAAGACCAAAAAGATTATTTTTGGATGAAGACAGCAGCTCCCAATAATTGTATAATTATACTAACATCAAAAAAATGTTTCTCTGTTTACGGAATTTAACTAATGATTTTTTATTTTCAAATAAGTTGTCTGATTTAATTTGTTATACAATGCATGAAATGGATAATATTTAGATGAAAAATAGTATCTGAAACATCTTTAACTACTTGAAAAGGGAAAAAGCAATTGAGATGGAAACTTGGAGCTAGTGGGACTCGAAACCCTGTCGCATGGTTTTAGAGGTTACCAATCCTACCGATGACGCCATCCAGAACCCCGAAAATGGTTCGTTCAAGCGAACCCAAAATTTACGCTGTTTCACGACGCTCCATTCAACTCTGTCCGTTTACATCTTATTTAGGTACGGTCATTGCGCTTGAGACGCATTCATACTTAACTACTTGTTTAAACAAATAGAGAGTTATAGTGACAACTTCAAACCAAACTGAATAATTTAAAATTTTTTTATTTACAAAACTTAAAATAATAATTAAAATTAAAATAATCTTCTTACCTTACTGAATTGTCTACGGCAATGAAACTTTTCATCACTGAAAGCGCAGTTACATTTTCTGTTTGTTTTTCAACAGCAATAATCTAGTAAAATTAGTTACAGTTAGTGTCAGCCTCATTCATTTATTCCTCTAATTTATCTCAAGGTTTAAGCAAAGGGTTTTAACTATATTAATATTTCATCAGTAAAATTCTAAATTTATGCTTGCACGTGAAAAATGTAAACTCAATAGATACAGATTTTCTGGAAATTCAAAGAGACAATGGTTACTTGTAATTCAGTAACTATGCAAGCTAAAATTTTAAAATTTGTGTTAATATTATCTTAATTTTTAATCTTCCAGCTTTTACCAAAAACTTTATTTAACATGTATCATAAATTAATTTTTCCGTAAACATTAACGATTTAAGTAATAAAACACCTGTTTTACCTGATATCCTTCGCGCAGTATTGTCCTTAAGCGGGGTGAAATAAGTTTTTGGCTTACAACAATCCAGTTCAAATATTCAGTCTCCAAATTCTTGCTTTTTATCTTGAAAAGGAAGAGAGGATTTGTATAAATTAAAATAAAGTGAATGTGGGCGAAATCCAAACATTTGAATTCAATCAAGTTTATCAGTCTTATATAAAATATTATTAGTGTTTGTTTAAAGATATTCTAATCTTGGATAACTAGAGAATTATACAAAGAAAAGTAACCGAACCGGGTTTTTTGTTTTGTTTTTTGTTTTCTGTATATTCATCACAGCTTATTTTGGTAATAATTGTAAAAATTTTCTCATTGTATGTTAGTTAACTTTGATAATAAAATTGCAGAAAAGTGGTGTAATATTTTTAATCCTTTCTTATATGGTGCAATCATCATTATCATTATAGTGATTATCTTGTAACTTACCTTTGAGAAAACAGTAAGCGTTGTTTCTTCATCCAGGAGAAGAATCACTACTCTGACATCTCCTGGTTTTAAGGCTTTTCCTATGGCGGACATCCAACTGTCTGTATTTCCAGGGTTGCCGTAATGGACTATTTTGACAGATGTCATTTTGCTTTCCCAAATTTCACTCAGAAGAAGACCAATGCCTGCATTGTAAAATTCATAATTATTGCAAAGTTCACTTTCGGATAAAAGTTCGCCTAAAAACAAAAGCATGAAAAATTACTAATTAGTAATATTTTTTTCTTTAGATATTTTAGTCATTTCGTGACCATTATAAATTAATATTTCAAACTGTACCTTTCGTTTCTTCTTGTACGAGGAAGTAAAACTCGTGAGCTTGCATTTGAGTGACTAATGAGTGAGTGACCCTCAACTGTTCTTCTTCAAATGAAGTGACTGAGGTGGTACTTCTGCAGGAAATTTGATTAAAAATTTGAAGCAACAAACATTATATATTGAAAAAAAAATATGAATGCACTGTTTCCAGTTGAAAGAATATGAGATAAAACTTAAAGAACCAAGATTTTCCACCGTCCCAGCATACCTTGACTTCATAAAAAGAGATAATTCGCTCATGGCATCATCCTCAAATCCGCAAACTAGTCCTAAAATAATATATCCGTCAGAAAATCATAGTTTTCATTAATCAGGTTAATTAGTACACGCTCAGTAGAAGCACGTAAATTTTTAAAGAATGGTTCATAACATATTTCAGGAATCCTGTTTGCAAACCACAACTCGTTGCATGTAGCAAGTGTAGTTTACGTCCCCCTGACGCAAAAGGGGACACAAACTACACTAGGTCAAAGTTAGGGAACGTAAACTACAATAGGATATCAGAAAACACATATACACACACACCTAACCCACAAAGCACTGACACGACTCGGTCCGAATGCGGTCCTAGGTGTGAAGCCGCCACCCATTGACAGGTCAGAGACCAGCCTGAGCAGATCGGATCGAGTTAACTTAGCACGATTCCGATGTGAACATCACCCCAACTTACAGACATATAAACACATATTAGACAACTCCACAGATGACACCTGCCACCTGTGCCAGGAAACACCACAAACAATTGAACACAAGGATCTTTAGGAGACATTTTTTAAATGAATCCATCAAATAAAACGTTAAAACTAACGAAAATATTACGACTTAACCTAACCAATCGTCACTTTATATATATAGATATATATATATATATATATATATATAAATTGACGATTGGTTATGTTAAGTTGTAATATTTTCGTTAGTTTCAACGTTTTATTTGATTACATATACGCGGACAAAGTTGGAGAACGCAAACTACACTAGGATAATGTAGGGGAACGTAAACCACACTAGGATAATGTAGGGGAATGTAAACTACACTAGGCACCACAGGGGAACGTAAACTACACTTGCTCTCGTTACATTGGTTTTAATGTTTTAATGGTTTGTGTAATGACTTGTGATGCTGGAAATACTTATATTCATATGGTTTATTACGTAATGAAGGAATAAGCTTTGTTACGCGGCGCTAATCTCTTTCGAGCATTTTTTTAGTTCTTACTCACGTATAGCTTAACAAGCGACTTGTATAATGGCAAAACTATATGTTTGGACTATACGTTTGAAATCGCTGTTGAACATAAATATACTATTTTCAATGGGTAGCTTTAAAGAAGTTATCATACGTGATTCATTAAAACATGAAATAACGCTTAAATCTGCACATAAAGAGTTCAAGTAGATGTCAATGGTTTCCTAGAGAGGTATGTTCATGAAAAGTGACGTCATGTCATACATGATCATTTCCAATTTTTAAAAGACAGAATTCTTCTGAAAAAAGGCTTTAGCTGTTAAATGGCTAAATTTTTTTATTTTTTTATTTCAGATTCATTCCGAATCTTTATCCTGGAAACTTATATTTACGGTAAAAAATTTTGATACTGACATTTTGTTTATTTTTCCATGAAAATCTGACTCAGATTTTAAACCATGGTTTAACATCTTTCCTAACTACAAAGGTCATGTGATGGAAAGGACCTACGGCTTTACGTGGTATTCCAACCACGGGTCACTACATTATATGGATGCAGGCGACAGTCACCAATCGAAATACTAGACAAATCCACCGTCCCTTAACTTCGCTGATCTGACGGGAAACGGAGTTGCGATGTGGTCACGAAACAAAATAGGTAATACTGCTGTCACAGAGCTGGGCATTTGCGGCATATTTTGCGGTACTGCGGTACTTGCGGTACCACCGCACTACCACCCCGGGCCCCATAACGCAGTACCGCAAAGGATCGCTGAAAGTACCGCACTACCGCTACCGCATTCAAATTTCCGCGTACCGGTTTGGTACCGGTTTGGTAGTGCAGCAGTACCGCAGTACCGCAATATGCCGCAAGTGCCCAGCTCTGAATTATTACTGCACAAGCTGATCTTGTTAAATTTGAGTAGGAAAGTATGTGGGCTACAATTTCCGCACATTTACTTACACTTACCGATAAAGATATTTATACAAAGTACGAAGAAAACCATTTCAATCAATTTTATTTACAGTATAGTGTCAGGGCATCAGGCTGTAAATGCGAAAAATCTGATTGGACACATACACATACACTGATATAAATCTGAAAAAAAAATTATGAGAATTTTTAAAAAAGAATTATTTAAATATTTTACTTTTATAAATTACTCCAAAATCAAACTCCAAAAGTGCATTAAATATTTAAATAACTGCAGTAAATTCCTTTTTCGCTTTTAGCTACAAACAATCATTTGCTGTGCGTAGTTACCATGTGATTATCGTGAGTCGAGTACATGAAAAGCAATCCTTCGTTAAACGAGTTAATATGTCGTTGCACACTATACCAAGTGGGTTAATCTAACGTTGGTTAATCCGACTGTTTTTGGGTTTTACCAACTATTCTAAGTTCTCTTCAGAACAAGTAGCATTGGTAATGCAACTGTAGTACAGTTGTAGTAACTATATAGTATAGTTAAATTGACTGCTTAGTTAAGTGTGCAAATATTTAACTATAGTGTGTTCTCCTTGTGGGCGAACTTTCTGTTTGATAAACATAGGTTTTTTTTTTACTGTACTTCACGCTCCTACATTTTGGTTTCTGCTTATCATATAAATATTTAGCTTATATTCTGTAAAGTAAAAATGTGCAAGTGTTTGAAAGCTAAGAAAAGTGTATTCCATAAATTTTGAGGGTAAATTCGGTGGTAATATTTTAAGAATTTTCAAAAACTTATCACAACTGCAGAAAAGACGTTCTTAAACCACTAACTCTATAAAGCAGATGCGCTTCTATGTCTCTCTATATTATGTTTATATATGCACAGTGCACAAACACACATATGCATCTATATATATATTCTTTCACAACATTTATAAATGTGAATATATTAATTTATTTAACAATATAACGTAACAAACTTTCATTTCAGATCCATTTAAATAGGTTTTAATAGTAAAATAAGTAAAGATTTTTGTCTCATGTTTTCAAAGAATCTGGATTTTAACCCGTAATTGCATATATATAATTTGCGAGAACCTTTTTCTTAATCGATACTAACAAAACGCGCGACATTCATGGAATATTTTGAAACGCTTTTCGATTATGAAATCCAAATTAAGAGGTACTAAATTCTCTATAAGATATTAAGTAAATTAGTCATATTAAATGAAGCGTCTTAAAAAACAAAATATAATGAAGAAAGACTCGTTATTTTAATTAAAAAACAAAAAATTCAAAATGTTCTTGAATGAATGATGAACAGCGAAGGACTAAACGGAGAAAAAGCACAGTCGTCATTTTTAATGTAAAAAACAAGCGCCGAGGACCGCGTGAGCCTCGTTTTCAATTTGTGAATGATTGAAGAACGCGGCTATTAAGAATACAAATTTCAAACTCATTTCAGAATTCATCAAATGTATTTCTTTATTTACTCGATTTCTTTATGTGAATTATTTAAATTAATATCTGCTTCACATAACGAATTATTATTGTTACATTTATCAGAGACGTCAACCTTGAAGTATGAAAATCCGTAAGATTTTGCCTGATTTTGCCTGTGCCTGATTTTGACAACTGGAAACATATCCCACATAAGAGAGTTTGAGACTTAAAATCCGTGAGTCTCACGGAAAATCCGTGAGTCTCACGGAAAATCCGTGAGAGTTGACATGTCTGCATTTATACGAAAGTTGAAATAGGATATGAGGATAAACATATTGATTGGCATAGAACATAACTGTGTACTAAAATAGTTGGTAAGTGGTATACTGTATATATGATATGCACTCCTGATAAAAAAAAAGAAATTAAAAAAGGCGTTTCTTTGCCCTTTTCAGTTTGACACCTTGAATAAAAGAAAAATAACTAAATAAATAATAATGCAGTTTACAATAGTTTGCCTAATAATATTAACCTCTAGAAATCTAGAAATCTATGCAAACTATTCATGAAATAAAATTTTATTTAGTGTTTTTTTTTTAGTGTTTTATTTTAGTGTTTTATGTAGTGTTTTTCTTAGTGTTTTATTTTAGTGTTTTATCTCGTGTGTTTATCTAGTGTTTTATGTAGTTTTTTCTAGTGTTTTATTTTAGTGGTTTATCTAGTATCCACATTTTAAAATTCACATTTTAAAATTCACATTTTAAAATTCACATTTTAAAATTCACATTTTAAAATTCACTAGAATTTTATTGTTGGTAACAGCAAGTTTT
Organism: Bathynomus jamesi; assembly: GCA_023014485.1. NCBI lineage: Eukaryota > Metazoa > Arthropoda > Malacostraca > Isopoda > Cirolanidae > Bathynomus > Bathynomus jamesi. Next base: position 74,699 of record JAJOZX010004302.1, read on the forward strand.
TTTTTTTTTTTTTTTTTAAAAGGGCATGATACGTTGTTGCGGTCAGTGTGACTTTTGCTTTTGATCTTGTGACATTATTGAATATTTGCTCTTGAAATTGAAACTTTAATAAATTCTAAAATTGCTTTTGAGTATTGTTGGAATCGTATCTCTTGTTCTTTATTGGTTTGTTTTGAATTGTTTGTGTTGAACTTTGCCTAATTTCCATTTAGTCTGAGCTAAGTTAAACTTGGGATAGCTGGCTTAGGACGACCAGGCTTCGTTGTTTAAGTTATAGTTGGCTTCGTTGCTTGTTTAAATTGCTGTTTATGTTGTTTGATTAAGTTATTGTTGGCTTCGTTGCCTGTTTAAATTACTGTTTACGTTTCTGAACTTTAAATAAATTAATTTTGGGTTAAATAACATAAATTGTACCTTATCCAAGTAAAATTATTTAAAAATCTCAAAATTGCAACTCTCATAACATAAAGGAAAAGAAATGGAACATAAGGATAAATCACACTGTCATATATACCGGTATATATATATATATATATAATATATATATATATTAAATTTAAATGTAACAACTAAAGGAACTGGTAAATGCTAAATTTTTTGTAATCCCTCAAAACATCTAATCAAAATAGGCCAAACATTAATATTTAGCTGACCAGATTAGTTAAGTAACATAATCATACCTTTCTTTGCGTTTTCATCAACCAGATTTTTCTTAGGATTCAGTCATTTTTACAGTGAACTGGTTAAATTTCCACCAAAAATGAGAAAAAGAAGATATTACAACAGTTTAGATTTTGCCTTTACGAAACCTCTGATTTATGCAAAACACTTGCCAAATGTAATAACAAATGTAAAGAAACACTATTTGAATATAAAAATGGTCACTGTTACATAAAGATATACAGTATATACAATATAATATTGTTATGGTATTATTGTTAGACGTTGTGGAAATTGTACCAATTCACCGTAAAAACAGAAAGAAATGAAGAAAACAAAATGAAAGATTGTATTTCTTAAACAGTTTTCATACATTCCTAAGATATATTATAATTAATTATTGGGCAAAAATATTGCCAACTAGGTTTATTTTTTTGTTATTCAGGGTGGCTAAAGTCAAACAAACGTCTTTTCTATTATTTTTAAGCAGGAGTGTGAATAAGTTTAACCGACAATTTATTTTTGGTTAGATTAAGTTATTTAGGTTATTTTAATTTAGGTTGCATTAGGTTAGGATTAATTAGGTAAGGTTAGGTTAAGTTAGTGTTTTAGTGTCGATAGAATGTTCCGCCGACCAAGTGGGTATAGGTCCCGGGTTGGATTAACATTAGTTAGAAAGGGTTAGTATCAATTAAGTTATGCTAGGTTATGTTAGGTTACGTTAAGATAGGGTCATAAGTGTTAATAAAATTTCTATTCGATGATGTGTGTATAGGTTCGAAAATGTGAGGACGTATTCATGAAAGGTAAATTTTATTGACACACTAATAATTTAACTTGGTTTAAACTGATCTAACTTAAATAAATTAACCTAACTTAATCGAACCTAACCTAACGTAATATAACTAAAAACATTTGTAAATATAATATTTTGCCAACGAATTATCATACAGCCAAAAATGTAAATGAAATGGGGGCTAACCTAACCGGACATACTGTACACGAACCTAAGCTAACCAATTCTAACCTAACCTAACGAATGGAAAAGGTTGTTAAAATTCTGTCGTGTCAATGTTTATAAAAGTCGAGATTTTGTTTCGTCAGCAAGATGGATAAAATTTGATGAATAACCGGGCTGAGGAAAAATCTTCTCTGCAATGATTGAAGAGAACCGTTTCAAGACTCAAGATTGCCTAAATTAAAATAAATTCTATTAGAGACAACTTATTTTCGCTTAAAATCACTGAACACCACTGGTGAATATTATTTACAAAACTTTGAATAAGATTCATAGAAGTTTAACTCGCAGACAGATATATGCTACTTTACGTGGAGAAATTAGCATATGATTTGCTTTAGTATAATAGAGTAGACCCCTTTTTATTTCACGGTCCGATATTTCGCTTTCTTTATTTCGCGGTACCCTAAGTTACTCCCATTTTTATATAGAACGGTCTGAACACTATTTCGCGGTAATATATAGAAATTCTATATACTGTAATATGTAGAACGATATATCGCGGAAACAATATTTCGCGATAATTCTCGGTCCTAATCTCGCGAAATAACGAGGAGCTACTGTACTGGCATCGGGCAGTAGCGTGCTGTTGGAGATATTGAAATGGGAAATCGCATTCTTTGAAATTTCTTTTAACCTCCAACTATCTCACAAGAAGGAAATTCCCAGAATGTTAAAATAGAAACTCTCCATGGAGAAATAAATATTACCAATTAGTGGATAGTAAAACGTGAATTTCCTGCATACTGAATTCAAAATATTAATTTTACCCAGGTATATTCCCAGCAAACTCACCTGAACTCAATAAAAATAATTGATATAAGAAACCCGAACTTCTTTTATAGGTGGAAAATGCTTAAGTGTTGTATTTTACTGTTTACTACCAAAAAATATGTAATACACCTTAAAATTTACCTATTAGATAAGCTCTTTTAAGTTTGAAAAGCTGCTTGAGAGAGAGAGAATTGTATAACCAATCATCTAAAACAGGGGTCACCAACCTGGGCGGTAGCGCCCACTAGTAGACTCACATTAAAGGTAATTAAACATTTATTTCATTATTTATTTTATCGATTATGTTGATTTAGTCTTTTTGATCTAAGGTGGGCGATAAGCTTTATTAATTTTCAAAAAATCGTAAAAGTGGGCGGTGAACAAAAAAAAGGTTGGTGACCCCTGATCTAAAAGATTACAGTACAGCCTTTTCTTTCAACAAATAGCAAAACGCTTACAGCCTTTTAACCAACAGTAGAACACATAACAACGCGTGTTAAGTGCTCCTGTTTAAAAATCCTGATCTCGAGGTGTAATTACTTTAGAAGGGTAGACAAATAACGTAAATACAGTATTATTGAAAGCATCACAAACGTTCGACCCACCGAATATTTACCAAATAATTTACGGTTAATTATTCTTCAAATCTGTCGACCACACACACACACACACACACATATATATATATAAACTGGATGGGATTCGACATATAGCGACTTTCTTTTGTTGTTGATAGCATATTCTCTTCCCCAAATCCCGCCTTCGCAGTTTGTACCATCGGTTACAAAAGTCGGCATATCGTGGACCTCAAGGAAGATGTGGCCAACTGTATCTCAACTTTTGTAACCGAGTGTATAGTGAAAGCGAAATTTGAATACGAACAGCACGACTAGCACATTCACAAACATTTTTTCATTCCTTTGCTCCAGAAGGAAACATATTTCCCTCCGTTATGAAATGACCTTAAGCAAATTTAGTTCATAAAAAAGTAATTTATACGTATGAAATTTTCCAGAAAGGTAAATAATAAGCATCTGTAACTTGAACATTTCTTTAACCCCTTCAGGCAAAGTGGTATAAGAATTAAACCACCTCTGGAGCCTTAAATTCATTTTAAAACCACTACATACACTCCTTTTCCGTCCGTCAAACTGTAACAAGATTATCGCATGAAAGAAAACATAAAAATAAAAAGATTAATAAGATAAAAAATAAATATAATAATAATAAAATAATATAATAAAAAATTATGCGTGTGTGCCGCAAAGAGTATTAAAGTCGGCCAAACCAATGCATACAAATTCTCAACAAAAAAAAGTTCTCATTTTTTTCAAAGGAATAATAAATTCTGTAAACAGAGAAACTTTTGTCCTTTGTTCAAAGACGATTGCGAATCCGGAATAAACATTTATTTTGATAGTCACGAAGCAAATATATGTCAAAAGAATAAATGAAATTCATTTCAAAAGATGGATTCAAATTTTACTTCTAACCTCAAAATGCGCACATAATATTAACCTTTACTCTAATTCTACTTCGTATATATTGCTACTTATAGAAGTTTTTATAATATTACAAACACAACCTATTTAATATAAATAAATTAAAGTTACAGAATGAAATGTTAACAAGTCCTCGTTTGTTTATGTTAATTTAGAGCGCCAAACGAAAGAAATTTTTAACAGATATTGTTTGCATTAGAATTTTGACCCATACTTATTCACGAATATTTCTATAAAATGAAAAATTGAAGCTACGAAAAATCCGATAGCCAAGATGATGAACGGTCCTTGTAAATTCTCCAATGAGAGCGATTCAGGGCCTTTCTCCCGTTTCTTTTGCATTTTTGTATCGTCATTTTTGTTCTTAGATTTGCGGGAAATCATGGAGGCAAATTCTCTTATGGTGTCCTGCGACCATTTTGATATCAACCCAGATTCGCTTAACCGGATGAGACTAAAAGATAAAGATAAAGGAGTAATGAATGCATAATAAAAAATAAAAAATGAATGTTATTGATTTTTTATTGGAATATACGTAAGTGCTCTTATTTTATTAAAATTGTAATTATTACCATTAATAAAACTGTGGCATATTGTATAAAATTAAAAATTTCTTGATAGCCCTTTTTTTTCTATGCATGAAGGAGGGTCCAGGGACGAGAGCCCACAAAGACGCAACACCCCCCACCCAACCCCACCCCACCTACCTTACAAAAAGAGGAGAAAGTTGAAATGAAGGTCTAGACTCTAGATTCTAGAACAATGCCATTTTGTTTTGTTTTAATTTTGAAAAGATTGTGTAATGTATAAGATGCATATATATATATATATATATATATATATATATATATAATATATATATATACTGTATATATATATATATATATATATATATATATATATATATATATATATATATATATATATATACATATATACATATATATATCAAAGATAATATTGCGAACGTTATAGAAGTAAAGCACTCAATTCCAGAACCGATAGATTCGACTATAGCAGAACTTAAATTCAACGATTTCAAACTTCTTGTTGCGGTTATATATAGGCCCCCAAATCAAACAGCTGCTACGGACGAAGCGTTATATCGTGAACTAAAGAGAATAATCGGTAGTGAGCAGGCTTTAGTTATGGGTGACTTTAATTGCGCCAACGTGAATTACGATACAATGCAGGGAGACGCGGAAGGTAATCGTTTAGTTAATTTTCTCGAGGATAGCTTTCTTATTCAAAAGGTTGGGGAACCTACGAGGTTGGACAGTATTTTAGATTTAGTAATAACTACGGATGATAGGCTAATTACTGATCTTCAAGTAATAGAACCGTTGAGCAATAGCGATCACAATATGGTAGAGTTTGTCCTCTCAGTAAGTCACTTGAAACCAACTAACTCGACTAAAATTCCTAGCTTCCAGCACGCAGACTTTAGTAAATTTCGAAATAAATTTTCACACGTCAATTGGGAAAACGTAATGGGGAACTCCAACGCAAAACTAATGTGGGAATCGTTCGTAAAGGTATTTAGGACTATAAATGAGGAATGTGTACCGTACAAAATTAAGCGTGCGAAAGTAAACAACAAGCCCTTGTGGTTTACTTCTAGAGTAGGAGACATTATAATGAGTAGAGAGAGGGCTTATAGGCTATACAAGTCCGATAAAGATAATCTGTTGTTACCTAACAACTACATATCTCTAAGGCGTGAAGCTAAAAGTGTAATAAAAAAGTCAAAACGCGAATTTGAAATCTCCATAGCTCGTGACGGCAAAGAAAATCCCAAGCGATTCTTTCAATACGTCAATAATAGAAATCCAGTAAAAAGTGTCTTAGGTCCATTAAAAAATGGAAATGGAGATCTAGTCTCTGAAAACAAGGAAATGGCTACCTTGCTAAACGAATTTTTTACGTCAGTTTTTACTATAGAAGATGTAACGAATATCCCTACGGTCATAGACATAATACCTTTTGATAATGGTAATATTTTGGATAATATTGTCGTTAGTGAAGGGGAAGTAATGCGCTATATTGATAAAATGAAAACGCGTAAATCACCGGGTCCAGATTCCATATATCCCATACAACTAAAAGAATTAAAAGATAGCATTGTTGTGCCGCTAACAAAGATTTTTAATGCGCCTATTTCTGAGGGGTGCGTACCAGATAATTTCAAGTTAGCAAACGTAACACCTATCTTTAAGAAAGGCGATAAAGGTGCGGCGGGAAATTATAGGCCAATCAGTTTAACGTCTGTTGTAGGTAAGCTACTGGAATCAATAATTAGGGATCGTATAGTCGAACACTTAGAAGTGCATAATCTGGTCAGAAATACGCAGCACGGTTTTAGGCGAAACAAATCTTGCTTAACTAATCTTTTAGAATTTTTCCAAAGCGTGGTTAACGTTTACGATAGACATCGGGCGGTTGATGTAGTGTATTTAGATTTTCAAAAAGCGTTTGACACCGTGCCGCACAAAAGACTGATTGAAAAAACTAAGGCTCATGGAATCAGGGGTGTAGTAATAAATTGGCTAGAAGAATGGTTGCGAGGCAGGAAACAGAGGGTGGTCGTTGATGGAGCGGAGTCGTGTTGGGCTAATGTAGCGAGTGGCGTTCCTCAGGGTTCTGTATTGGGCCCCTTGCTTTTTCTTATATATATTAACGATTTAGATGTCGGCCTAGTCAGTACAGTTTCAAAGTTTGCGGATGACACGAAGCTGGGTGGTAGGGCGATTAATGACGAAGATAGAGGTAAAATTCAGGAAGATCTGAATAAAATCGTTGATTGGTCAGTCACATGGCAAATGAGATTTAACGTGGATAAGTGCAAAATTATGCATATAGGTTCGCGTAACGGTAATTTTGCGTATAGTATGTCAGGGAAAGATTTAACAAGCGTAGAGCAGGAAAAAGATTTAGGAGTTATAGTCACTGGTGATTTAAAAGTAGCGAAACAAAGTACAGCGGCGGTCAATAAGGCGAACAAAGTGTTAGGTTTTATAGCTCGAAATTTTGAGTACAAATCGCGCGATATTATAGTTCCTCTTTATAAATCATTAGTTAGACCCCATTTGGAGTACGCGGTCCAATTTTGGAATCCGCATATGCGCAAAGATATAGACAAAATCGAAAGAGTTCAAAGACGAGCAACTAAGATGATTCCGTCTCTTAGGTCAAAGTCGTACGAGGATAGGCTTAAAGAGTTAAAATTGACTACACTCGAGACTAGGAGGTTAAGGGGTGATCTAATCCAGGTTTTCAAAATTATGAATGGGTTTGATAACGTAGATAGAGATAGCTTTTTCGAAATATCTCAATATAATAGGACTAGAAATAACGGGTGTAAGTTGACAAGTAGAAGGTTCGAGACAGCAGTTGCGAAAAACTTTTTTACGCATAGAATAGTAAATAGCTGGAATAGTTTGCCGGTAGAAGTAATTAGTAGCACGTCTATAAACATGTTTAAGAATCGATTGGACGCGCATGTTGATAGAAAGGGTATAGTTTAAGGTAGTAAAATTAAGGCTTTGTGGGGATAGATCCCACAGCTCAACACAAGTGTTGTGGGATAGGGAGGCAGCGTCTTGGGTTAGGGGATACTCTCTGTCCTTACACACCCCATTTAAAGAGATTCCTCTGCCGAGCGGTGCCCCCCATAGTACTGTGAGGTATTGAAAAACTCATGATCTTCACTTGCCCCACAAACACCTTTAAATGGGAGACCCATAATGGGTGCACACACATTTCTACATTACTGTACAGTCTTTACAGCCACACCTACACTTTTCCTCGTATGTGTATACACAATACACGATTACGAACACAGTTAGGTAGACCAGCCATGAGTGGATCCTAGGGTCTTTGTTGGTCTGAAACATTATAACATTATAACATTATTATATATATATATATATATATATATATATATATATATATATATATATATAGATAGCTAGAGAGAGAGAAAGAGAGAGAGAGAGAGAGAGAGAGAGGAGAGAGAGAGAGAGAGAGAGAGAGAGAGAGACAGAGATAAAGAGACAGAGAGACAGAGTACTTGCTGAAAGCTTCTGCACCCTCAAATTTTCCCCCATTTTCTTGGAAATTACGAAACATTATATAAACATTTTATTGTTATTAAACATATCTTTGTCATTTAATAATACTTGGACATGCCTCCTCTTTCTTTAATAAATGCTTTTCTGCACTGTTGCATCAATTCTGACAGTTTTTGCAATATGCTGGTGTAATTTCAATTATCCACAGTTTTTGAGTGATTCAATCAGTTTTCAAATAGAGCCATTGTCCCATTATTAGAGGCGATCCTTCATAAAATCCACATATTTTCAGTTGGATTAATGTCTGGACTATTCTTTGAACAATTTGAAACAGTAATATTTTTGTCAGCTAGCTACTTACTGACTTTTTCAGCGTTGTGAGATGGCGCACCATCTTCCTGGAAAATTCTGCAATTGTGGATCGTCATTGTTGTTTCTCGGTTTGTCTTGTAGCATTTCAAGGTAGTTATAGGGGGGGGTCACCCTTCTTTTATAATCTTATTTCATATAATTTTAGTATAATTTACCACGATTATAAAATAGGGGTTAACCGTCGTTTGGGCGTTTGCATCATCTGTAGATTTTCTGCCTTTTTGGATACGCAAAAACTTCTTACGATTACTAAACATTTTGAAAGAGGATTCGTTGCTCAATAACACGTTGTTCTATTGGTGTTTTTGTATTCTCTCCTGAGTAGTCCTTACAGATACGTTATCAAGCTCTTTCGGATACATTTCCAAGCTCATATTGAAGGCTACTGTAAAACAGCTTTTTTCAACATCATGCCCGTCTTTCTTGGTTCCCCTGTCCACGAATCGCCTGTTGGAAATGTGGTGCCAAACGTCTCCTTCAAACGTTTTACCAAATATTGGACGCCACTGAAGGGCATGTGTAGGCGTTCGCCAATTATTCTTAAGAATAACACCCTTACATATAAAGTGCAGCTACTGCACCTAGTTTATCATCTCTTTAGCTGGATTTCGCTCTCATGTTTGTATTTTCTCCCGTGCAGGGTTTCAAAAGATGGAACATTTTCACAAACACTAGCAAAAACTGCGACCCCTCTGCCTACAACACTCATGAGGTAACTGAGGTGAATCTCACTTTGTACGCCGTACATTGGCTCTATTTCTGCGTGTCAAAGTTAAAAAATCCAAGTCGACATTTAAAAAAAAAATCGCGCCAAAACGTATCAGGAGGCCCTCCCGCAGCTTCATAGAGGTCAGTCTGCGACTTGGCATTGACAAGAAGGGTGTTATTCTCGGTATAAAAAAGCGCTTACAATGAAAATCGAATTTGTTTCGGTGAGTAAAAGCTCCATCTTTCTTTTACGGCATAAAAAAGCTCCAACACTTGGAGCTTTTTAATTCGATGCGCAGATTTTAGGGCTGGTATACGACAACTGTCAAACCAAGCATTTATACCTTGTGGGCAGAAACTGTTCGCGGGTACTGTATATGAAACCAATACGATTTTCAAATAGAAATTAAAAATAAGTCATGCACACTGAATACATATTCATCCATGTCTGATCTAAGTTTTCAAGCAATATTCGCGTTCTGTTGAATGGTGTTGTTTCTTATAAAAGGAAAGACCTGCGCTATTAGTTTGAAGTAAACATTGGCAATATGAATTTAATATTTACATTTCACTAAAAACGGCTTTATAAGGTGCTCCACTTGAACAGGCGATTCCGTAACCTTGGGGGTAGAAAGTTTGTCTGGCCAAATAGAAATTCTCTCTCCCGTGTTTCGTGGCTTGGATTTCACTGTGGATACGGGCGTTCACGTAAACAGCATCCTCAGACAACACCTGTATTTAGCGAATTATATTTAGCATGATTTTAAAGGAAAGAAAACCTGGATGCCTGTAGCATTAACCATAATACGGTATGTAACTGTGAATCCAGCTTTATTCTTTCTTTACTGATTTATGCAAATGAACATTTTTAAATGAATTTTACTTTTTTCATGACCTTTGGAACTGTTCATTCCATTTGCAAGTTAACTAGACACATATGACTGATAGCATTAATAATTTTGGTTAACATTCTCTAAGCTTATAAATTAAACCTGCCTGAGCTGACCTAACCTAATCTCTCGTGACTCACTTTAATTTAACCCAAGTAGCCTGACTCAATTGCCACGCGCTTGATTTCTATACGTTTCGACGATGGGAAATTCAAATGACATTCTATTAACTTACCTAACCTGACCTAATCTATTCTTACGTAACTTAACCTAACCTGACCTAATCTATTCTTACGTAACTTAACCTAACCTAACTTAATCTATTCTTACGTAACCTAACCTAACGTAATCTATTCTTACGTAACTTAATCTAACCTCCAAAACTTGGTTGGCCTCGTGTGTCCATAAAATATCTTATAATTAAGGATATGTTTTTATTTAAAAATTTGGTGAAGCTCAAAATTTTTAGTTTTTATATCTTCAGATGTGACAGACATAGTACTATAAACTAACCTTTACCAGCCCTTCGGCTCTGTTAACAACATATCCAGTTGAAGGATCAAAATATTGCCACAGTTGTTTGTAGATTCCAGAAGTCGCTTCCTGTAGAAGGAAATAATAACAACTATATACAAAAATAGTTATTACAAAATAAAAGTAGTAAGTCCTTTCTTCAATGCCCTCTATGTATATATATATATAGCCGAACAAAATTAATTGGATTTCATCCAAATAAGGACATATTAAGCTATTAACCTTAAATAAAGCTTCGTTACTGGTACCCAAAGCTAAGACAATACCGGTTCCCTTCGTTTCGCATGAGTAAAGCAGATCCGAAAGCGAATCAATAGGTTTCTCCATGCCAGGTACGACCAAAACAGCGTGGAGAGTTGTTGAATAAAAGGCTGAAATTACAGAACATAATATTGTAATAATATGATGATATGTCATAGATTACCATAGTATAAAATACTGCAATTATAGTATAACGTAACAATTTATAGTTATCATCTATTGTGTGTATATATATATATATATATATATATATATATATATATATATATATATATATGATTCATGAATATTAAATGGTATGAATTTGCGAGAAGGATTTTTGTACAATTTCTGTATATGTACCGAAGTCAACTGATTGCTACAGATGAAAGAGAGGTAAAATGGTAAAGTCTCTCTTATGTTTTAGTATTACAAACAGTAATACAGAATTGACTCTAGTAATGTACTGATATGACTTCTTACGTACGTAAGGATAAGAGTGTAGTTAATTATTTTTGTATGCATGCATTCTTCCAACTGGAAGCTTTTTATAATGTAAGACTCGCGAATAAACTTTCAGTAATGTTTTTTTCTTTACCCTGTTACCAAAATGCTGGAAAAGTAAGCCTTTTTAAAGCATTTTCATTATAACTAACCAAAGTAAAGTTAGAATGTAGGTTAAAATTAAAGCTAAAAAATTATACAGAGTATCTCAAAAGTTACTGTGCATCCCCCCCCCCTCTCTCTCTCTCTCTCTCTCTCTCTCTCTCTCTCTCTCTCTCTCTCTCTCTCTCTCTCTCTCTCTATATATATATATATATATATATATATATAGGTGCACAGGGACTTTTGAACCACCTTGTATAAAACTTGAAAGTTTAGATTGGACAAATATTGTTTACTGTTAATGGATATCTTGTAGTAAATAATCATTGATTGTAATCCTTTAGCCAAATGTCAGAAAAGTAATACATACAATTTTGAAAAAATGTTCGCCGAAAGAGAGAAATTTTTTAAAAAGCATAAAATATTACTAACTGATAATATTCCGTTTATCTTTTGGGTATTTTATTCCTTTTGGTGATGAATAAAATTTCAAAAACAAAATCCAATCATTCTGCTTAGTAATTTATTTTGTGTTTTAATAAATTTTGTTTCTAGGGGAACTTTCTTCGGAAACTGTATACGAAATGTACAGTATAATGCAATTGCCTTTCTCCCCCTCACACACACAAAATAAAATATAGCGTTTCAGTGTTACGGACGTGTTCTGTAGGATGTCGGTGATTGGCTGACGTGCAACGCAATTGACCAATAAGAAAACAGATACATACTTGTGTGTGTGTGTGTGTGTGTGTGTGTGTGTGTGTTTATATATATATATATATATATATATATATATATATATATATATATATATATATATGGGCAAGGGCAACTGCATTATACTGTACTTTCATATAAACGATTGTCATAGTTTAGGAAACAATACAGTATAGACAGTATATGGTGTTAAAAAAACTTGAATTACAGCTCGTAATTTACAGACAATATCTGTAGTTTTTGACAAATTTGTTTTCATGAAAATAAATATTAGCTGTAAATTACTCGTGTGTGACCAATACCATAGTATAAAATACTGCAATTATAGTATAACGTAAGAATTTATAGTTATCATCTATTGTGTGTGTGTATATATATATATATACTGTATATACACACTCAAAAAAAAAAAAAATGCAAATGGACCTGACAGAGTTATACCAGTAACAATAAGACAAAATAAAAGCCACGAAAGCAAAATCATTCTTCCAGGCCAAGATTTTAGCTTTAGTTGTGAATTTTGACGCATCAGAGTTCGATAAGTCTCCAGTGAATAATTTTGAATATCCTCCAACGACTTTTTCTTCTCTTTATTGGGATTGATTTTGTAGAAGATGAAAAGAAAAGGTCCAGAGATCAAAGTTGTAATAATTAGAATTATCCAAACCTATAAATAAAAAGTTATATTTTTGTTAGTTTATGTGGAAAAACGACCAGCTATTTTACAGTATACATTTATCAGTTATATATCTTGATTTGTACCTCTAATTTGAAAGGGTCAAAGGCTTGCCATGCTCGTCTTATCTTGTGAGGAGCAGTTGATACTAAAGTAGTTGGTTCCATATAATAAGGCGTTGTAAAATCTACTACACTCTCGCGTGCTCCTGAAATGGTTTCAAAATAAAATGAAAAAGGAAATATGCAATCATGCTTTTTCTATTCTTATAATAGGAATTATTTGGAAAGTGCTTTTCCTCCCATTTTGACAGTTTTAAGGATGAAATCTACGTTTAATAAATTGGACAGTATTAGATCTTTAGTCTTCTATATTATAATTCATTTAGTAAATACAATAATAAACTGTTATTTACTTATTAAGACGCATATTCATTCATCGTATTAAAGAAAACCTTGTATCAGAGCAAATTAAATTAAATGAAATTAAAAGGTTTACTGTCAGAAAAATAACTTGCATACTACATATGAGGCCCTCCTTAGAAGAAGTGACTAAGCGACAAAAAGCACATTTGAACTTTTAAAAATATTTCAACGAAATACCTTCAAAAGTAAAAAATTTATGGAACTTTCAAATTTGGTACAACTTTGCGTTTTCTGGCGTTTTTTACTTTTGTCGCTTAGCCAGTTCTTCTTTGGAGGGCGTCATATAGTAATAGTTACAAACTAAAAACAAAAATAGGCTAAAAAATTGCAATGTAAACAGCAATATCGACGTTACGTGGAGCTACAGAGTACAGACAAACATTTACATAACATGATGTTCATATTTCAGGACTGATGACTAGCTTGGATAATTGGATTAACTGAATATTTAATTCTTTGCATTAGACTGTACTGAACACGTCTCGTTGCTTCCGGAAGGATCGGGACAGTGTGGTTACCAAACATTTGCGAAGCTGAGCTTCTTGGAGATAACGTATGCAGTAGTATGAAATACTTGTATATTATAAAGCAAATTTTAGGACATTAAAGAAAAACTGCCTCCTTCTGCCTCGATTCTGTAATACAATACAATCTTTTAAGAGTTAACTTTAAATTTTAAAAGGATTTTTCGTTGAGACAAAACAGAATGAAGTTGCTGGAACTGTAAAGAGACACATTTCACAGTGAAGCAGAGCTGGGCATTTGCGGCATATTTTGCGGTACTGCGGTACTTGCGGTACCACCGCACTACCACCCCGGGCCCCCATAACGCAGTACCGCAAAGGATCGCTGAAAGTACCGCAGTACCGCTACCCAGAGCTGGGCATTTGCGGCATATTTTGCGGTACTGCGGTACTTGCGGTACCACCGCACTACCACCCCGGGCCCCCATAACGCAGTACCGCAAAGGATCGCTGAAAGTACCGCAGTACCGCTACCGCATTCAAATTTCCGCGTACCGGTTTGGTACCGGTTTGGTAGTGCAGCAGTACCGCAGTACCGCAATATGCCGCAAGTGCCCAGCTCTGCCGCTACCGCATTCAAATTTCCGCGTACCGGTTTGGTACCGGTTTGGTAGTGCAGCAGTACCGCAGCAGAGCTGGGCACTTGCGGCATATTGCGGTACTGCGGTACTGCTGCACTACCAAACCGGTACCAAACCGGTACGCGGAAATTTGAATGCGGTAGCGGTACTGCGGTACTTTCAGCGATCCTTTGCGGTACTGCGTTATGGGGCCCCGGGGTGGTAGTGCGGTGGTACCGCAAGTACCGCAGTACCGCAAAATATGCCGCAAATGCCCAGCTCTGTACCGCAGTACCGCAATATGCCGCAAGTGCCCAGCTCTGCAGTGAAGGACAAGCTAATATTAACAAGAAATATACCAAGTTATTCATTATTTTATCTTTTTATTTCATTAAAACTCGATAACGATGCATTAAAGAATGGATTTTTACATTTCGTAAAGCTTACGAAGTTTAGTTTGAAAAATGTTTCAATTATTCCAGCTTTCTTTTACGTCATATTCGCTTGATTCATACTTAGAATTGTTATTTCGTCAATTGCTATCTGAGCCTCCCGCCTGTAAACCATTCCAATCATTCCTGTAACGGTTCCGTTGTCAAAGACTTGGCCCCACTGACCATCCAATGGTTCTAGAATACCGTACCTTGGAAATAAAGAAAAATTATTGTATATGGTAAACATTCTATGGAAATGAGTTCAGACATATTTTGAAATATGTACACTTTCGGGAAAAAGTTCAAGTAGAAACAAAATTTCTAAAAAGCATAAAAAATATAAATTAATTAAGATTGAATATTTTTTAAATGACTATTACCAACAAAAGAATAATATATATATATATATATATATATATATATATATATATATTATATATATATATATATATATATTACCAATTAGTAATTTTTGGTTTTCAGTTCTTTTTCGGCGAACATTTTTCCGAAATACTGTAGAGTCATTTACAAAATTCGGAATACACTGAGCTACACCTCCCTTACTGTTCACTGTATCCCGACTTTCGTAATTGATAGTGCTGATACTCCATACGAAAATGTTTATAGGTATGTATAAATGACTTACGTGAAATTTAACTTTGAAGCAAGGATTTCGAGAATATTGAAGTCAATGCCACTCCTGGCAATGCGGACGCCATCGGGTCTTGTGTAAAGCACAATGAATGGCCAGTTATGAACAGCGGCCACAATCAACCTCCGACCTTTGAAGTCTCTGTAACGCTCGTTCAATGGTTCAAGAAGAGTCATAGAAGTACGAAGCCTAATTTTGCATTTACGATCGCATTGCCCCTTTCCAATTACTGCAAATCTACATTTAAAGGATATATATACAATCCACAAATGGATTTTAAACATAAAACTGGGTTAGAGTAAGTAGATTAGGTGCGGATTGAAATGTATACGGAAAGGAAAGTCTCAGGAAATTTCTATGATCCAAACAAAAATAATTCTTTGAATTTGTTTATAGCAATTAGCTTTTGATTTGGGTATAATTAATTAAGTCTATTGCGATAGTAAGTGTAAACTTCTTTTGAGGGTAGACCTTCCTTCACATTTCCCTATAATTTGTGTTTTTGTTTAATGGATTTCTTTAGACCTTGGGTCAATCAAGGATTGTTAATTTTAACAGTAGGAATATTTTTGTCAAAGATTGGGCAGGATGCATTAAAAGCAGATCGTAGTGTTTCCTAAGCCTTTTCAAATTTGGTGTTTATATCTGTATGTGGGTTGTCAATTGAGTTGAAACCTATTTCGCCTAATTTCGTTTTGAGTTTATTAACGTTTGTTGCGCAACCCGTACTATCACGGGCTCTCGCTTCTGACCATTTCTGCGCAGCCCCGCATATACACGGGTTTAAACTTTAAACTGAGATATTTCTTTGCGTAGCCCATGTTTTTTGGCGCGACTCGTAACTGGGCGCTCGCGCAGTTAACGGGTAAAGCTGATTATGTCTTGTTTTATGAGTTTAACATTTGTGTACTTTAGTTTGCTTGTCGTTTTGACTGCGACATAATTTGGGAGGTGGTCACATGTCTGCAGGGAGTATCCTTGTGTCATGCATAATATGTGTCTATATCTGACCAAATGTGGTCGATAAGAGATCTGCTTAGGTCAGTATAGGGCTGTGTTGGTTTGGTTACGTCGAACTTATGTCCTTGGCTGATCATTATGTTCCATAATGATTTGGCAATGCTCTTTAGGGATTGGTGACTGATTAGGTCCTGTAAGGTACTAATATAGTTATTTGTGTTTCTGTTAGGTTGTCTGTATATTGCCAGTATGTTGATAGCTCTGTATGAAAGTTTTTATAAGCGTAATTACATAAAAATCTTTTTTAATTAAAGATAATGACTCTTTGAAGTCATCGTTACGTTTAACAAGACCTCTAATATTAAGGTTCAACATTGATAAGTGATACATTAATGTATGACATCTGATTGGTTCAATTTATTAAATCGACAAATACTTGCTGTCCGTTTGTATGGACAAATTGTGCACCACTGAGACAGCACAGGACAATATTTTTTCTAATTAAAACTGTCATACAGTCAGTTTCCAGAATGTCTGCTGTTTACATAATTTGGACACTTTGTAAGAGTACTTGAAAATATAATGAAATAAAAAAGACAAGAGTGTGTAATGGAGTTTAAATCACTTAATTTTATGTTAATAACTTGCCATTTCAGAAACAGGAAGGTACCTCAGGCACTAAAGGGTTAAATTATACGAACATCAAAAAATGTCTCTTTGTTTTCTGAATTTGACTAATACTTTTGTCCTCAATTCAGTGTCTGATTTCCCTTTTATACAATAATAAAGTGCATCATACTTACAATAAAAATATTTGAAACATTTTTAGCTACTTGAGAGAAAAAAAATGCAAAAAGAGATGGAAACTAAGAGCTACTGGAACTCGAAGCTGCGTCGCGTGATTTCATATTCAACGATCCTACCGATCACGCCATCCAACAAAGCCCCAAAAGAAATTCGTTGAAAATAGGCCAATATTGAACTTCTTCCCTTTCTATCCATCTTATTAAGGTGCGATTACACAAAGTTATAAAGAATTTCAGTAATCTTTTTTAAATTTCTGTATAACACTTATCTAAGTTATTTAAACACTTAAAATGATAATTCAAAATAAAATAAGTTTTTTACCTTACTGAATTGTCTACCTCAATGAAACTTTTCCTCAGTGAAAATGCCGTTCCATTTTCTGTTCGTTTTTCAACAGTTATAATCTAGTAAAATTAGTTACAGTTAGTTTCAACCTCATTCATTTATTTCTCGAACTTATTTCACAGTTTAAGGCAAAGGGTTTCAGCTGTACTAATGTTTCATCACTAAAATAGATAAAGACTTTCTGGAAATTCTTAGAGACAACAGTTATTTGTAATTTAAGTAATTACGCAAGCTAAAATCTCACAATTTGTGTGAATATTATTTGAATTTGTTTTCCATTTAAGATAATCTCTTTTTCCAAAATTATATTTAACTTGAATCATAATTTAATTTTGCCTTTTATACTATTTTCTGTTTCGAAATTAAACTGAAAAAAAATCAAGGTATTGGATCACCTGAAGATGAATGCCCCCAGCCTCAATTACCAAATGATATCTTCATTAAAACTAACGAAAATATCACGACTTAACCTAACTAATCGTCAAGGGCGTACAGTTGACCTAATCGGGCATTCAATTTAATTTATTATTATATTTGGCACTGTAAAGCAAAAAACAAGAATACATGGGGGCCCTGATCTTCAGGTAATTCAATATAATTTCTTTTTCGAAACTACGCTGACTAAACAAATGTATAAACATTGAATCCTTAAGTCAGGCCTTCTTAACCTTTTTAGGCTGCGATCCAAGTTAACTCGTAATAGATAATAAAATGAATAATAATGGTAAAATGATTAGGGATAACATAAATAAATGATAAATGGCAATTTAATGACCCAAGTTTGGGTCGTGACCCAGAGGTTAAGAACCCCTGCTGCTTTAATAATCAAAACAACTGTTTTACCTGATATCCTTCCCTCAATATAGTCCTTAAACGGGGTGAAATCATTTTTTGGCTTACAACAACCCAGTTCACATATTCAGATTCCAAATTTTTGTTTTTCATCTTTAAAAGAAAGAGAAAATTGAAATGGAAATTAAAATAAGATGAATGTGGATGATATTCAAACATTCTCATTCACTCTACAGGGTGTCCCGTAAGTCTGGACCCATAGGGAAAAATAATAAAATTACAAAATAGTCCAAAAATTTATTTATAATATATTTTTTATTATTTTTATTATTATTTTTATTATTTTTTTATTATGATCTTACTCCGCTGGAGTTTTATTTGTGGGGCCACTTGAAAGCCAAAGTGTACGAGGTCAAACTTCAGAACATTTTCCACCTTAAAGCACGCATTGTGGAGGCGTGTCAAGAAATTTCTGCGACTGTGATTCAGAAAGTGCTGTCGCAGTGGAGATTGCGTCTTCAACTATGTGTGCGACACAACGGCGGACACTTTGAACAGATTATGTAATAAATTTTTGGACTATTTTGTAATTTTATTATTTTTCCCTATGGGTCCAGACTTACGGGACACCCTGTAGTTTATCATAAGCTTAAACTTATACTTAAACTTAAGCTCCTTTCAACTTTCATGCATTAGACATTTCATTTAGACAATTCATTAAACATTTCGGATCACCTGAAGATCAGGGACCCCAGCCTTTTTTAGTTAGCTTTATAAGGCTAACTAACGAAAATATCACAACTAACCTAACCAATCGTCAAGGGCGTACAGTTGACATAACGATTGGTTAGGTTAGGTCGTGATATTTTCGTTAGTTAGCCTTATAAGGCTAGCTAGAGAAGGCTGGGAGCCCTGAGCTTCAGGTGATCCAACATTTCATTAGACATTTCAGATTAGTCTTTTCAACTGTTTAAAAAAAAATTGAAACAATTTAAACATCTCAATTAACTTAACCAAAATGTCTGACGAAATGTTTAACTAATGTGAAATGTCTAATTCATTAACCATTTCAAAATCTGCAAAATTGGGACAATGAAACGTCTAACGAAACGTTTACTTCTATTTAGGGCGTATTAAGATTAGTGGTGCACCGATTAATCGGTATCGGCATCTGGCATGCCGATTAATCGGCATTTTACCGACTAATCGGCCATGCAAGGTATTTTCCTAATATCGGCATGCCAGATGCCGATACCGATTAATCGGTGCACCACTAATTAAGATGCGACACATTCGACGCATTCTCATTCCTTTTCTGTCCAACTCTCTAACGCAAGGGTGAATCTGTATTTTCAATCTTTCATCTACTCAACCGGTCAACTCTGGAACAATCTTCCTCAAATCCATATCAATCACCTTGATTTTGATTCTCTTCTTCTTCTATTCGGGGTGGGGGAGCGCTTTTGCGGGCATTCGCCCTTGGCTCCTCCTTCCTGAATAAAAAAAAAATAAAAATAGTGATTATCTTATTATTTACCTCCGAGAAAATATTAAGCGTTCTTTCTACATCCAGGAGAAGAATCACTATCCTGACATCTCCTGGTTTTAAAGCTCTTCGTAAGGTGGGCATCCAGCTGTCTGTATTTCCAGGGTTGCCGTAATGAACTATTTTGGCAGATGCCATTTTGTTTTCCCAGATTTCTCTCAGAAGATGACCAATTTCTGCAGTACAAAATTCATAATTATTACGAAGTACAGTTTCGGAAAAAAGTTCCCCTAGAGACAAAATTTCTATAAAAGCCTTAAAAAATTACTAACTGGTTACTAAAATTACTAATTATTAGTTGCTAATCTGTGGATATTTTAGTGTTTTCAAAGAGAGTAACAAAATTTCAAAAACCAAAACCCTAGTCATTATTGATTAGTCATTTTTTTAGCGTTTTCGAAATTTTATGTTTCTAGGCGAACCTTTTTCGAAGCTACACGTTAGAATTACAGTCATTTAGGGCCAGTATTGAAACTTTAATAATGAAATCTTAATATTAAAATAATTAAATTAAGTGAATATATATATAAATAAATAAAGATCAGTATTATTATATTATCTTTTAACAGCATAATATAACTGATTAAGGTTGCATGAACTAAACTGTTCATTTACTATTATAAAGTTCGGTTTCAAACTGTACCTTTTGTTTCTTCTTGTACGAGGAAGTAAAACTCGTGAGCTTGCATTTGAGTGACCAATGAGTGAGTGACCCTCAACTGTTCTTCTTCAAATGGATTGACTGAGGTGTCACTTCTGCATAAAATTTAATACAAAATTTGAAACAAGAAACATTATATATTGAACAAAATATGAATGTACTGTTTTCAGTTAAAAGAATATAAAATAAAAATTAAAGAACAAAGATTTTACACCGTCCGGGCATACCTTGACTGTATAAAGCGAGATAATTCGCTCATGGTATCACCCTCAAAGCTGTCAACCAATCCTGAAATAATAAGTCCGTTAGAAAATCGTAGTTCTCACTGCCCAAATTAATCGCAGTTCTCATTGACCAGGTTAATCGTAATTCTCATTGGTCAGGTTAATCGTAGTTCTCATTATCTACACCGAACTTTGTTTTTGTTGGGAGTATTTTTGTTGGAAGTATTTTTAATTAACATTTCCAACACAAAAAATAGAAAAATAATTGTTTCTAATTAATATTCCTAACAACACACTTTGTTTTTGTTGGAAGTACTTTTAATTAACATTTCCAACACAAAAAATAGAAAAATAATTGTTTCTAATTAATATTCCTAACAACACACTTTGTTTTTGTTGGAAGTACTTTTAATTAACATTTCCAACACAAAAAATAGAAAAATAATTGTTTCTAATTAATATTCCTAACAACACACTTTGTTTTTGTTGGAAGTATTTTTAATTAACATTTCCAACACAAAAAATATAAAATAATTGTTTCTAATTAATATTCCTAACAACACACTTTGTTTTTGTTGGAAGTATTTTTAATTAACATTTCTGACACAAAAAATAGAAAATAATTGTTTCTAATTAATATGCCTAACACCACACTTTGTTTTTGTTGGAAGTATTTTTAATTAACATTTCCAACACAAACAATAGAAAAATAATTGTTTCTAATTAATATGCCTAACAACACACTTTGTTTTTGTTGGAAGTATTTTTAATTAACATTTCCAACACAAAAAATAGAAAATAATTGTTTCTAATATTCCTAACAACACTTTTATTCACAAATTTCTCCTTAATCATTTGTTGCTTGAAACATAATAAAATTAAAGAAATTTAGGTTTGTTTTTAAATGTTTTTGGTGAATTTTTTTCCAATCAAACTAAGACATATTACTTAAAAACATTTAAATATAAAGTAAAAAATTGATTACTATGTAGTTTTGAAGCCACCAAAATACGTGCTACCAATTAGGGTAAATCTTATACCCTGGTTAGGCGTATGCGAAGTTAGGTGGTAGTACAAGATTGACTAGAAATTTCCTATACGTCATAAACTTTCGACCAATCAGGGGTCGGTGGGAGTGGCTTTCGACTGGCAAAAAATACATGTGGCCACATAATTGCCAAATAATTATTATATGAAATTAAGTAAAAATATTTTCAATGTTTGCCATGATTCATTTGCACAAAAGAAACGACACATATTTCGTGACACTCAATCTTTCGATATGCAAAACACTTTAACCTTCTATGGACAGAATTTTCTGTAGGGTTAAGTTATAAATGCGTGTATACGAAAGGTTAGAAATTTGTAGCAGCTGTCCATATAGGATTAAATTGTTGAGTAATGTTTCGTAGTAATTTCAGTGTTAAATGTCTATTGTGGTTCCATCTTAATTCTATGAAGGCAAGACTTGAAAAAGTAATATACAGGGTGGAATATACAACCTCGACCAAGAATTGAATCAGGGGCTTCTGACCCGGAGTCGCTGGCATATGCAACCAGTGCGCATGTTAATGCGTTAATGGTTAACACGAGGGTTTCATTAACATGCGCACGATTGCATATGCCCGCGACTCCGGGTCAGAAACCCCTGATTCAATTCTTGGTGGAGGCTATTTTACATTATATATATATATATATATATATATATATAGAGAGAGAGAGAGAGAGAGAGAGAGAGAGAGAGAGAGAGAGAGAGAGAGAGAGAGAATCCCGCTCCATTCAAAAGAAAAAACTCGTCCCCCAGCTAACCATCAGATCAGATCACTAAAAAAATTTTAGTTTAGAAGTAGTTAATAGTTAATATTCTTAATTAACTACGTGACTTACCCGTAACAAAAAAGCTTATCCCAACAACACACAAAATCATTATAATTAAATATTATTTTGTAATTCTAATTGTTAAAAATTAAGTTTATTTTTCCATAAACATTTCCTGTAAAAATATATATATATATAGTGTATAAAGGTTAAAAATGTTTGCGTTAACCACTCTTTAGAGCTGGCTGTTAATTCTAAGAAGTTAGCAATAACAAAAATCATTAGAAAGGTTTCAGTGACAAAGAATATTTTTCATTTTTAAATAGTTACGTAACTGTTACAATGTACAGGGTGTTTATAAAGTCCCTATCTATTTCAGTGAAAACGTAGCAAAAAGGGTAAAATTCAATAACGATATAATAGAAGGCATACATTTAATGAATACTTATTACTTAAGCATATATTCTACATGAGCACCATCAGTATCTCTACAGAATTTGAATCTGTCAGTAGCATTGCGGGACACATTTTGGAACATGACAGGGGTTATTTTTGTAATTGCTGTTACGATACGAGCAAGTACATCTCGCAGATCTGTAACCCTCGTTTGATAGACGTTTGATTTGATAAAGCCCATGCAAAGAAATCCAAGAGCGTTAGGTCAAGAGATCGAGCCGCCCAGGGCCTGTTGCCTCCATGTCCGATCCACCGATTTGGAAATCGTTCATTTAGGTACTCCCGAACAATGTTTGCGTAATGTCAAGGTGCCCCATTTTGTTGAAAGACGACGGTGTTTAAAATGCCATCTGAATGAAGCTGGGTCATTTACGTGCTCGTATCGTAACAGCAGTTACAAAAATAACCCCTGTCATGCTCCAAAATGTGTTTCGCAATGCTGCTGACAGATTCGAACTCTATAGAGATACTGATGGTGCTCATGTAGAATCATATGCTTAAGTATTCATTAAATGTATGCCTTGTATTATACTGTTATTGAATTTTACCCTTTTTGCTACGTTTTCACTGAAATAGATAGGGACTTTATAAACACCCTATATATGTGCAATTAATGTATAAAATCTGTAGTTGTATATTATATGTGGAACAAATGCGTAACAATTACGTTACAATTACGCGACAATTATATGACAATTACGTAACAATTACGTGAAACTACTGTGACAATTACATGACAATTACGTGAAAATAACGTAACAACTACGGAACAATTACGTATAATTACGTGTATTTAAAAATTTCCAAATTAAAACCACTTAATTTTTAATTATTCAAGATTTAAAACTTTAAAAAAATACTTTAACTTTCTTAAGTGTGCTTGAACTTCTCGAAAGATAATCCTCTCAAGCTAAGAGCCTTTTGAATTGCACAACAGTGAGCCAAAGCCAGTCTTTCAAATCTGCACATTCTCTTTGCCAAAACATGCCATACACACACACACACACACATAATCAAACAAACACTTACAAAGAAAGAGTTAAAAAAAAGAGAATAATTTGAAATGATACAGTTTTTCGCAGTGAATCAACTCAAAAAATCTATTTTCATACAAAGTAATGAGAAAAAAAAAGTATATTTCTGCGTCAGAACAAATATTAAAGAAAAACGTGTCATACATTTTATATGAAATTAACTTACAAATTGTATATTATAATATGCAAATTATCTCCTCCAAATCGCTCAATACTATTAGAATTTGTAAGTTCTTATAAAAGAATTTCTTTTAACCTAAAGTGGAATATATTTTAGGGTTGTATTTTATCTAAAATAATTTATGTACGGATGAAAATTGTATATTGTTCATTTTTTGTCGTAAATGTTTTACAAAGAGAAAGAAAATATTAAGGAAATGTGTAAAATATGAAAAAGAAGTAGGAGTTTTCGTATTTACATCGTAAATAAATGAACGGTATTCGAGTAAAGTAAAAATGAAAGATGTAAAAATTTACATCTTCATAAATTACCGTAAATTAATATGATTTATTCAATTGTAATGCAAAATTTTTTGTTTCAAAAGTAAAAAAAAAATCGTGTATAACTGAATATTTTGTATGGAGTTACTTATTGTGTTTTAACCAAATATCACTTCTGTAAGTTATATACAGGAGAACGCGTATGTAATGCCAGACACTCCTCTCTCTCTCTCTCTCTCTCTCTCTCTCTCTCTCTCTCTCTCTCTTTCTGTACAAATTGACAAAAAAGGTGAGAAAATGAAATAGATCAAAAGTATATATATAGAGTAGCGCAAAAGTCGCGCATCATAGGAATTTTCAGTGTTGACTATAATATATTATTTTTTCTTTTAGGTAGGGAATGGCTGCGAAATTAACAATAGACGAGAGAGTGAGCTTGGTTTTTTTGTTTTAATGTATGGAATACCAGGTACAACAAATCGCTGAATCGGTACAGAATTTTATATATAATTTAGGGTGATGCAAAAGTGGGGGAGTAAAATGTTTTTGTTTCAAATTTTTGAGATACCCTCTCATTTGGTTTAATTTGGTGGAAAAATGATCCTGGGGAAATTTCGGGTCAAAATTCGAATATTTGGAGGTCGCGCCCACCATTTGAAAATTTGCTGATTTCCATGACACCCAGGAGGTACAGCAAGCGTCACGTTACTTTTTTTTTGAGTGGAAGTTCCCCACGAGGCCTATCATACCACCTTCCTCTTTTCCATTTGTTCATAAAACAGATACAATACAATAGATATTTATAATAGATACATAGAATGGATATACTCGTAAATTTTACTGTTGCGTCAAAGATACGAGAGTTTTCTTAGTTTTGTCCGGAAGCTTCTTCCGATAATTTGATACAACTTGCAGTAGATATTGCTTCTGTTGTTCATCATTGGTAATTAATTTGTTATAATCTTCAATCAATTTCACTCCTCTTTCAGCAATATCATTAACAACTTTCATGTGATTCACTACGTTCTTTGCAACCCAATAACTCTCATCGAGAAGCCAATCTTCTACTGGTTTGCTCAAGAACGTTGAAGACAATCCGAGTATACTGAAGAAGGACTTTGTGTTAGCAGTTACAAAATCTTCAAGCTGCTTATTGTCAATAGTTTTGATGTCTATTTGTGTCTTCTTTGGAGGATCTGGCTCCGAAGATTTTGTAAGAGCCTCCTTCATTTTTCTTTTGGTGTCAAAGCTGATTTTATCATCAAAGAAAGCCAATGCGATCAACTCTTCTGAGAGATACCACAAATGATTCTTGAATTTTTCTAAAGCAGCATTTGCTAGTTGTTCATTTGTGCTTTTGTAGCTGTGAAGATTCTTGAGAAGACTCAGATCATTTCGTGGAGCACTTGCTGCGCAGGGTGCTGAAAACCAATGCTTAATATAAATTGAAACAGAAAACCAACAAATTTCTTTTAGATTTCTTTCTCCTATTGCTGTTATTTTGAACTGACTTTTGAACATAAAGATTTTCATTGAATAAATGACTTTCGCCATCCAACGGGCTCTATGATAAGCCCCAGGCTTCCTGAATTTTATTCCAGTCGTTGGATTACCGCCAAGCAAGATGATTGTCAGTTCCAATAACTCTCTGTAATCGTCGCGAGGTTGATCTTCATTGATTTTTCTTGCTGCAAAGTTGATGATTTCCTCTTTTTCCTTTTGTGGATAATTTTCTAATTTATCGTATGAAGTTAGATTAATCTTATTCCAGTTTGTTTTGAATCTTTTGAATAACTGAATGTCAGGGCCTGATGAAGCCTGTAATGCAGGGGATACCACTGCTTCCAACATGATTTCAAGGATATGGTGTCGACAAGGACACCACAACAAATCTTTCTCCATTTTCTGTTCAATTAGGACACAAGCTCCGTTTTTACGACCTGTGTTCGATGCAGTTGTATCGAAACACATGCCTTTTACCTTATCTATTAGATTCCAATCAATGATCGCCTGATGTACTGCATTTGCAGTATCCTTTCCTGTGCCATGATCTATATTTGGCACTCCAAGCAGTTGATCTTCTCCACTGCCAGAGATTAGGACTGGCAACCGATCAACAACCTCATTCCCGGTAATGTCTTCGAGGAGTTTGCCATCCCAATGAACAATCAAGGGTTTGTCAGCTTGAAATTCTTCTTTCAAGTTTTCACTGAACTTCTTTCTTGATTTCTGTCTTGCCCTGCGAATCGATGAGTAGCTAACATTGTAATTCTCTGGATCTTTTCCAACATTTGCGATCGTTGGAATAATTATTAAAGAGGCTGATCGGTCGCTGATCTTAGCAACATCCAATGAGGAAAGCAGATTTTCATTCATAATCTTGAATTTTTTTCTTGGAAGGCCTCTTTTGGATGTTGAGGGCACTTCCAGATCTACTTCTTCTTCCGTAGATGCAGGTGAATCACTGCAGGAACTGCTGCTGCTTGCAAGAACAACTGTTTCATCAAATGCACTTGATTCATGTAACCTTTTCTTATCCATTTTTTCATGTCTCTTGGCAGCTTCCTTTCGACGTTTTTCTTCATCCATATCAACTGCCATCATTTTACCCTTTCGACCTTCCCTTTGTAGCCGTAGAAACTCTCTATCTTCCTCAATAGTTATTAACTCGTTAGCATTTGCATGCGCAATATCAAAGAGTCCATCCAATTTTTCTTTCCATGTATTCTCTTTCTCTATTGAAAACTTCGATTTTTTTCCTTTGCTCTTCTTCAGCCCTTGCCACTCATCATACAGTTTATTTAATTTCTTCACAACATTACATTTCTGGGTTGTTGGTATTCCTGCTCTCTGCCACACTTCCAATACATCATTAACGGTTGAAGTTAATGCTTCTCTGACAGTTTCATTCTTGATATGTTTATAATTCATGAATAAGGAAATTACTTCTTTCTTTGATGGAAGCTTACTTTGATTCAATTTATCTATTTGTTGACCGATCAGCCAGATATCTGTTGAGCTTCTTGATCTCATTTTTGTCACAATTAAGATAGAGGAAATAGAAGAGAAATTGAGGCGGAGAGACTCACTGATATAGCACCTCTCCTGGACACTGCCACAAGCACACTGCGATACCGATTTCCTTGAACGCTATTTGCTCATATACGCATCACCTACCACTCTGCCTGCAGCAAACCTGCACAAAACCTGCAACCTGCAACAAACCTGCAACAAAAATAAGAACAAATTCAAAAAATTTGATTTTACTCTAATTTTTTGTAATTTTCAAATTTTCAATTGGCGGGCGCGACCTCTGAATGTTATTTGTTTGACCTGGAATTTCTCACAGGGTGTTTTTGTGACAAATTGGAACAAATGAGGGGTATCCCTAAAAATCCACGATGGTCATGATTTGTGCATCACCCTAAATTATATATATATATATATATATATATATATATATATATATATATATATATGTACTTACTTTCTATTATATTATCATACGCGGATGCATCTGTGGATGGGAGTGAGAAGGAGGTGAAGAATAAGCAGAGGGAATTCAGGACTAAGTCATTAAAAGCGAAGCCGCATCAAAAAAACATTTCTGTTATCAATTATTAATTGTTTTTATGTTCAGTATTTATCCCACAATTTTTTCTTCGGCGAACTTTTTTCCGCGACTTTAAAACTGGTTAAAGCATTAAAGATAAGCTCTTCTTAGGATATATGGAGTGTTAATGATGTGGTGAACTTTTATCTCCCGTTGTTTTCCTCAGTGTAGGAAAAAATAAGTATAGAGACATTCTATTCACAAATAATTACCGCCCTATTACCTTGGCCACCTGATTCTGAAAATTACTTATAAATAACTTTCCGTGTACCAACAAAGTTAGCGTTTGTGGGCGGCTACTAATTAATTTTGTTGGAAATTATTCCTGTCAATAGATTTATGTATTCATGTATTTATAAATAAATAACTTTCTCTGTGCCAACAAATTAGCGTTTGTGGGCAGCTACTAATCAATTTTGTTGTAAATGAGCCTGTCAACAAATTTATGTATTCATATATTTATAAATAAATAACTTTCTCTGTGCCAACAAATTAGCGTTTGTGGGCAGCTACTAATCAATTTTGTTGTAAATGATTTCCTGTCAACAGATTTATGTATTTATGTATTTATAAATAAATGACTTTCTCTGTATCGACAAAATTAGCGTTTGTGGCAGCTACTAATCAATTTTGTTGTAAATGATTTCCTGTCAACAGATTTACGTATTTATGTATTTATAAATAAATGACTCTCTGTATCGACAAAATTAGCGTTTGTGGCAGCTACTAATTAATTTTGTTGTAAATGATTTCCTGTCAACAGATTTACGTATTCAAATACTGTATTTATAAATTCAGCTATTTAAAGTCTTCTTTTTTTGGATATAAGTAAGACATATGATAGATTGAATCACAGTATTTTATCTAAATTTCACTAGCTAAACCTTTATAGTTATAGTAATGTGTTTAAGAGTGCTTTGGATCCTCTTACGAAATTAGACAAGATCCTTGGTCTCGGGGATACGTCACTCTATCGATAAGACTTTTTATCTTTGTTTTTGGGGTTAAATTAAGTTGGGTTAAGTTAGGTCTAGTTAGGTTAGGTCAGGTTAGGTTAAGTTAATAAAGGGTCGACGAAGTTTTTCGTCTCTCATCTGCTCTTGAATGTTGGATTCTACTTATATTTTTCATCTTCTTTTATAAGAAGTGAAATGAATATCAAAGATTTTTGCTTGAAAATGTGTCATTATGCTTCCCAACGGCATATTCAGCTAAACATACTTTAACTAAACTACTTGTCACTAAAAATACAAAATTAAACGTTAATGCCAACACTGTGTAAACCAATATGGATGTGATGTATATCTTCCAAATTATAGAATGCTTTATAAATAATATCTAATACTATGGTACTTATAAACCCTTCGATTAAAGGTCAAGATCACCTTATAAAATCTTGTGAATTATATATTCGCACAATCATGATATTGATTTTAATTTTATAGGCCTATACTAAAACTAAGGTTACATATTTCCATCTGAAAACTATAAAACAGTCATCTAATATTATTTCCAAAATGGAATGTGAACCAATTTTAAAACACGTACAAAAGTTTTCGTGTTTGGGTCTCATTATCGCTGAGAAAAAAAGAAAACCATATCGAAGTTTCTGTGCTACACTCTAAAGGAAATTTAAATATTCGCTAAATATGAAATTGTATCAACTTTGTAAATTATTCATTTATTTTTTGCTCGACATTGGAGAAGCGACAAAGTTGATTTTGTTATCTTTCCATTTATAAAAATGAGTTTTCTTCTCTGTTCTCTGTACTTAACTGTTAAATATTTGTTGAGATACTCCCAGTAAAAAATAGGACGTTTAGTAAACATTCTTAAAGCATTTATAACGTTTAGTAAACGTTCTTAAATCATTTCGGACGTTTAGTAAACGTTCTTAAAGCATTTTGGACGTTTAGTAAACGTTCTTAAAGCATTTCGGACGTTTAGTAAACGTTCTTAAAGCATTTCGGACGTTTACTAAACGTCCCAAATGCTTTAAGAACGTTTACTAAACGTCCGAAATGCTTTAAGAACGTTTACTATATGTTCTTAAGCCAGTTGGTAAACGGTCATTCTTGTTGGATTTCGCCGGTTGTAAAAGCAGACGTTTAGCGAAATGGCTACTCTAATGTCAAACAGAATAATAAATTAATAACTAGTGGAAAAATCTAGAAATTAGTAATTTGAAATTATTGGTAAGTGAAATTATTGGTAAATTGGTGCAAATTCATGTTTAGCGTAGTTTTTGCACCACTATTTTTGTCGTGGAACATGCAGACAGACAAACAGCCAGACACAAGAAAACCTACAGACTCGACATGACCATTACACCCTTCAATACAGACCAGACCACCAAGATCATCAAAAACATTAAGAATTCGAAGGCTACTGGACCAGACAACATATCTAACATACACCTTAAACACTTGGGCCCACAAGGAATATTAGCTCTCACAAATATCAGCACATATTCATACCAACACTGTATTATTCCTGACATATGGAAACAAGGTAAAATTATTACACTACTCAAACCAAACAAAAATCCAACAGAACCAGCTTCCTATAGACCCATTACTTTACTATGCACACCTTCCAAAGTAACAGAAAGACTAATCTTACAAATCACCAACCCACACATACCACTATCGCCTACTCAACATGGATTCAGACCTCACCACTCAACCACGACATTACTCACTAACCTCAGCATCAACTCCAGAAGACCAGCTCAACGTACACTATTAGCAACAATAGCGACATTAGTAAAGCATTTGATGCTATCCCACGCTTCCCTCTCATAAACAAAATACTCAACACAAACATGCACAATAACACCAAAAGGTGGCTGAGCAACTATCTCTCAGGAAGATACTCACATGTCACATTTAATGGCAAGTCATCCAAAAACAAGCTTTTTCCGAACGGGGTCCCTCAAGGCTCTGTTCTCTCACCAACACTCTTCAACTTATACATGCATGACATTCCAACACCCATAGATAACAAGCTTACCTTATCATCATATGCAGATGATATCACTCTAACATCCACCCACAACAACATCGACACCGCTACAAATAACCTACAAACATACATAAACAGTATACAAGACTGGCTCACACACAATAGACTCAAAGTAGCGCCCACAAAATCAACCATCACCTTGCTTACAAGCAACACAAAAGAACACCAGGTAATTCCACAGCTTACACTAAACAACATCAACATTCCACACACTCACAGAACCAAAATACTTGGTGTCACATACAACACATCATTATCTTTTGCAAACCACATTCAGGACATTAAAACCAAATGTACGTCAAGACTTAACACGCTTAGGGTACTAACAGGCACAAACTTTGGACACCAGCAGGAAACAACATCACTCATATACAAACAATATATTCGCTCAGTTATGGACTATGCTAGCCCATGCTGGGCACCCATTATCTCAAACACACACACAAACACCTTACAAACAATACAAAACAACGCACTTCGTATCATTACAGGATGCACTCAAACAACACCAATAGAACACCTGCACACAGAAACAAAAATACTAAAAGTTAGGGAACATTTAGACATGAGGGGAACACAATTCATGGCAGCAGCGACAACTAACCCACAACACCCTTGCCATTACATGTACAATCATGCACCAACACCTCGCACCATTAAGGTAACACCAGAGAGATATTATAACGAAATACTCCATTCCATACCACGCCCCACAGACATCACACAGTACAGAAAACACATACACACACATCTAACCCACAAAGCACTGACACGACTCGGTCCGAATGCGGTCCTAGGTGCGAAGCCGCCACCCATTAACAGGTCAGAGATCAGCCTGAGCAGATCGGATCGAGTTAACTTAGCACGATTCCGATGTGGACATCACCCAAACTTACGGACATATAAACACAGACTAGACAACTCCATAGACGACACCTGCCACCTGTGCCAAGACACACCACAAACAATTGAACACATTATGACGGACTGTACCGCTCTAGCACAACAACGAACACAACACAACATCACTAGTGCGCTGAACCTCTGGTCCACTCCGGAGAGGGCGATCGGTTACCTGCGTGCCGCCGGCTTGCTCGTTCAGGGTGGGCTGATCGGCTAAACAACAACAACAACAACTGTTAATTTTCATTTTAACTTTTTTTTTCTTTATTACTGTCTATCGTATGGAAATTATTGAACTTTTCAGTTAATAAAATGTTAAATTTCATTTACAGTTCATTTTATTTATTTAATACATATAAAGAATTACGCAAATAATAGTGTCGTAAGTTTATACGTTTGAAATAAAGCCTAAAGCCCAGTAAAGCCTAAAGCTTAAGGGCCAAATTAAATAAAATAAATAGTCGAGCTTCACAATTATTCATGTCATTGTAAATTGAAAAAATGTATTTGTTTTATTATTATTAATAAAGGTTATTCTATCTAACTGATCAAGGGGATGTACAGGGGAGTAACAACTAAGGTGAGGAGTAGCGTGGGTGTGTCAGAGAGCTTTGGGGTGGAAGTTGGTCTGCACCAAGGATCAGCTTTGAGCCCCTTCCTTTTTCAATGTGGTATTCGATGTGTTGACGGACAGGATTAGAGGGGAGGCGCCGTGGTGCATGATGTATGCAGACGATGTTGTGTTGAGTGAGGAGACGAAAGAGGAGGTGGAGCAGCAGTTGGAAAATTGGAGAGAGGCGTTGGAAAGTAGGGGGATGAGAATTAGCCGAAAGAAGACCGAAATTATGAGATGTGATGTGCAGCAGGACCGAGGAGGGGAAGTGACATTGAGTGGAGAGCGTGTTAAGACGGTGGAGTATTTTAAATACTTGGGGTCAACAGTGGATGCAGAGGGGGGAGCAGAGAGAGAGATAAAATGTAGAATACAGTCGGGGTGGAAGAACTGGAGAGACGTATCAGGGGTGCTCTGTGATAAGAGGGTCCCAGTGAAACTGAAGGGAAAGGTATTCAAAACAGTGGTGAGGCCGGCAATGTTGTATGGAATGGAGACTGCCAATGAAGAAGAGCAATGAAAGAAAAATCGATGTGGCTGAAATGAAGATGTTGAGATGGATGTGTGGAGTGACGAGGAGGGATAGGGTCAGAAATGAGCATATAAGAGGAACAGTGAAGGTGGCGGAAGCATCTAAGAAGGTGCAGGAGGCCAGGCTGAGGTGGTATGAACACGTCAGGAGAAGAGAGGAGGAGTATGTGGGGCGCAGAGTGCTGGAGATGGAGTTGCCAGGACGGAGGAGAAGAGGAAGACCGAAGACGAGATGGAGGGACTGTGTGGTGGCGGACATCAGGGAGAAGGACTTGGAGGAGGACGTGGTATACGACAGAGGAGAGTGGAGAAGACGAACCAAAAACAGCGACCCCATGTAAAGATGGGGATAATAAGCTGCGGAAGAAGAAGAAGTTATTCTATCTATCTATCTATCTATCTAAAGTAAATGCAGCTTTTAAAACACAAATATGCAATAATTGGTAAAATTCATTTTAAGGCACTTTAAAAAAAGGGTATTATTAAAATGCAGACATTTTTCCGACGCACGGAACTTCACTTCCGTACACGGTGAAAGAGCTTCGTATTCAACGTATTCAAAGTTTCATCTCTCTCTCTCTCTCTCTCTCTCTCTCTCTCTTTATATATATATATATATATATATATATATATATATATATATATATGCGCCTCGGTGGCGTGGCTAGCATCACTGAATACGAATCCACTGGCTCCGGACTCGATTCCCGGTGACTGCAGGGGGCGTGCAACTAACCCAGTTGTTCATCCTTCCATACAGTAAAATTGGTTAGTAAATATATGGGTACCCTGGGTAGCCTAGTGGGTAAGAGGCTGGGTTGCTGCTGATCGGGAGGTCGTGAGATCGAGGACTTTGTAAATTTCTGACCGCTTGGGGTTAGGGTTCATCACTTTCTCGGTTCTTCCCAACTCAGGTACACCAGGATTCAAATTCATGCAATCTCGGGATCCCGGACGGGAAATTCCCAAGATTTAGTATAACGCTTAAATATCGTAGGAATATTCAAAAAACATATAAACAAAATTATTATTTAGGAGAATAGGCCTATAAACAATTTGGACATATGGGATATTTGCAAAAATTAATATAGAACATAAATTTCCGCTTTGAAATCAATAAGACTTAAAAAAATTCGTTTATATAAAAAACTTTCAAATATAACGTTAAAAATAGCAGTTTCTTCTGTGTTTAACGTAACAGAAAAAAAATCCTATCGTACAGTAATAGTACAGTCAAGTGGTAAAGATTCTACAGAAAGTGAAGGAACGAATGTTTTGTACAAAATTAGAGAGAATTTGCTAACAATTAAAATGTTATCATTTACTAATTTTTAAAATAATTTCTCAAGAAGCATAAATGATCTACACTGCGATCACTCAACAATGTTCGTAATTTGGTAACGTTTACATGTTAAGCATGTGTGTGTATATATGTACATGGTACAGCGGCAGCTACCCTAATTCAACATTACGAAATAACTGTACGAATATTATACATATTGATATTCATAAATTTTAGCTTTGAAAATTACATCTGGAATTTCCGGGGATTGGTGATGAATTTACCATGAAATAAGTTCACCAACTCATACCCGGGATCACGCTTGTTGAACCCTAATCGTGCTTCGGATTCCACGTTAAGCTGTAAGTCTAAGAGAGAACAAAATGCTTGACCTTCGTCAGAATGAACGATTCGGCTGGAAGCAAAACCAAGGTTTACCAATATATATATAAAATATAATATATATATATATAAAATATAATAGTATTCTAGCAAAGAGCAAGGCACATGCAAAGAGATAACTTTAGTTCCTAAATCCTCAGAAAGTGATTATGGCATTGCTCGTATAAATATACAGGAAATTATGGGACACTGAAAATAAAACCTTCTGAATTTAGAACGTATAACTTCTTTTTGATGGTACATTCTAATAGGTTTTTCCTTCTTTTGGGTATCAAAGTGTCTTGTCAAATGATAAAATAACGTCTTTTAATGATACATAACTTCTTTTGGTAAAGGAAATGATCTTCAAAACGTCTTTTTTCAGTGATTTAAGACAAAAGATGATAATATTTCTTTGTATAGAAGGTTGCGAGAAGTGTTAAGGAGCAACACATTAAAACTGGACTCCATTCTTGGGAGGTGCCAATCAAAACTGACTGCGTGTGGCC
>JAJOZX010004302.1:112500-160000 GCA_023014485.1 Bathynomus jamesi
TGAAAATATATACAGTTGATTAGAAATAATACAGTAGGCTACTATCGAAGTTAAGTGGAGCTACAGACACACGTTTTCGTACCAAGAATTCAATAGCTTAAAGGATAAACGGCAGGACTCATGGATAGCTTGGATAATCGGGTTGGTTGATTTTTAATTCTTTGCATCAGACTGTATTGAGTACGCTTGTTACCTCAGGGAAGATCGGGACATTGCGGGTAGCAAACATTTGCGAAGCTGAGCATCTCGGGAGTAATTTATGTAAGAGTCTAAAAGACCTGTTGTACAGCAAATTTAGGGTTAGACTTAGTTTAGATCACGTTAAGGTAGGGTAATAATTGTGTCGATAAAATTTCCATTTGACGAAATGTATATAGGTCCAAAAATGTGGGACCTATTTCTTGGACGGTAAATTTCATTAGCACTCTAATAATTTAACTTGGTGTAAACTGGCCTAATTTAACCTCACCTACGGTAACCTAATCGAACCTAATCTAACTTAATACAACTCATAAAATCTTGGCAATGGAATTTTTCTTGCCATGGGCCAAAAATGTAAACGAAATGGGGCTAAACTAACCAGAACTAAACGAAACTAAGCTAATCTAACTTAACCTAATCAATGCTAACCTAACCTAACGAATGGAAAGGATTGTTGTTAAAATTCTTTCTTGTCAATCAGTGTAAGAATCGAGATTTTGTTTCGCCAGCAAGGTGGGTAAAGTTCAAAAAACTTCACTTTTTTCTACGTGAAGGTCAAAATATGATAATTAAAACCCACTCTAATAGACAGTTTATTTCCACAACAGTTTCGATGCCCACTGGCATCCTCTTCGGGTGGATACAGAAAAACGTTTTTCTGTATCCACCCGAAGAGGATGCCAGTGGGCATCGAAACTGTTGTGGAAATAAACTCTGTCTATTAGAGTGGGTTTTAATTATCGTGGGTAAAGTTGTTTCACGAACGACCTTGGTGAAGAAAAATCTCTGCTAAGTGAAGTGAGCTTCCGTCAGGACCCCCTCCAGCCTCCAGATCCCCTAACTTAAAACAAATTGTATTAGAAAAAACTTAGTTTTTTTTTAAATCGCTGGACACCAACACGTAAACTTATTAACAAAACTCTGAATATGATTCACAATAGTGTTTTGAACGTGCATTTAGGGGTCTTTTTGCGGGCATTCGTCCTTGGCCCCTCCTTCCTGTGTAAAAGAAAGTACTGTATATACTTCACAACTAATGAGACAAGAGAACAGTGAAGTTAAATGCATTTTAAAACACGAACTCACATTCAGGAATACCAACTTTACTTATCCACACACATACAAAGTTACAACAATGCGATTTTTAGAGAAATTTGCTTCAGAGCGAATCATATCACAGTACTGAGTTCATATGATTTGGGCTCTTAATTCCTTACGCCTTAGAAAATAATTATTTATAATGCATTTACGCAAATGTTACAAAACATATCACTTATATTTTATTAAGGTTAAAACAATTTTACATTAAATTGCTTGGATACGGTAAAGGAAAACAATATATACAGGAGAGAGAGAGAGAGAGAGAGAGAAGAGAGAGAGAGAGAGAGAGAGAGGAATAAAATTATTTAAAGAAGTTTTAGAATCGAATGGCCATTTATGGGAAATTCATTCATTCCACTAAAAGGAAAACATTATATATATATATATATATATATATATGTGTGTGTGTGGTGTGTGGTGTACACGTCAATTTATAAATGAATTTGCGAAAATATCTTAAAACAATTAAATTCATTGGAAGGCAGATTCTCCATTTCGAAGAAGATATTACGGAAATTTTCTTCTAAATTTACTGTCTATCTAGCACGATAGTAGATATGATTAATATCAACACTCTCCTTCATCATTAACTTTAAATAAATAAAATATAACCACGATAGATTATTATCGATTATAACAAGCCTGACCTCCGTGAAATGATGAATCATCGCACGGAACATCTGAAAATTTGAAAAGTACATTTTATATATATTATATATATATTATATATACACACACACACACACACAGTATATATAAGATGACTTTCACAATTAAATATGTGAAATAAATAAATAAATGCTGCACACCCACAAAGAAAAATTAAAAGCGATTCTAAGCCCTTTCGTGTTTTAAACACCTTGTCAGGGAATGAATGAATGAAGGAAAAAAAAATAAAAAATAAAAATATATATATATATATAAAGAAGGAAACCACTCTTCAGGAAGACGTAAATTTTTATTTCTTAACATCGATACAGTTTCAGCTCCTCGCGAGTCCTTGTCAATCAATTGGTATTGAGCCCTTGTCAAACTGTATTGGTATTAAAAAATAAAAGTTTACGTCTTCCTGAAGAGTGGTTTCCTTCTTTATACTTCGTTGCGATAGTACGTTTATTTGAGATTTCTGGACTTATCTCATCACTAAGAGAAAATACAATACTTCATTTTATCACACATTATTGCCAAATAGATACACAGAGGGTCAACCTAGTGATGAGGCTTCCGTACAATATTGCTTTCAGTTATAATAATCCAGTAATCCAGTTCGTAATTATTCCCAGCCCGTGTTGTTAGTTTACACTTCCGTCACTAATGGCTTTATACTGTAGATGCGATTGCATATACTGTATATATGTTTCCCAAATGAGGGGAAGAGGGAACATTCGTCATCGTTCGAGATACAGATCCTTTGATGTTTTTATTTTTGTTATTAACTTCACTACAATTGAGATCAATATTCAAAATAATTAAAGAATTTTTACATCCTTATTCAAATTTGTCCAAAAGAGCAAATTTACCAAATAAATAAATAAATAAATAAATAAAATATTATAGCACTAAATAACAGGTGCAACATGAAAAGTTTTACGAGTTATCGTTTTAAAAGCACTTCAACGTTTCTCTTTCTTTTCTTGAAATGAAAACGTCTAATTTTTAAAGGCCAACTTAATTCTTTCTGCAATGCGACCTGACGGCAGACGCACCCGAGAGAGATTTTAATGAAACTACTACTTTGAATATGGTAAAACAGAGTATTGCCTCTTCCGGCAGTGATGAGCAACGGTGGTGCATCGCCCTCCATATCAACTATATTGATATTGAATGGGTATTCAGTATTTCTCTGGTGGTATCAAGTGCTTTCTGCTTTCTTTATCGTCTGCCGTGACGCCTACATATATCGCGCTCCTGTCGTTCATTTTGTCTGCCCTGCCTGTACAATAAATATAGATAGTACATAGCTTATCGTTGTTACACAGCAATGTTCATCATTATTGATATTATGTTTGAGATTCTACGTTTTACTTTTACTACTTGAGTACGTATTAAAGCAGATATTTTTATACTTTTACTTAAGTACATTTCAGGAATGGTACTTTTACTCGAACTTAAGTACATTTTTGCCAAAGTAGCAGTACTTTAACTTAAATAACAAATTTCGATACTTTTTACACCTCTGGTGGTATGGTAATTAAATCGTGAAATTCGACCAATGCGTTCAAATGGTTTTGGGATTTCATTTAAGTTCGGTGTTGGTTGTTGGATTTTTTAAAGTCATTATTTTATTTATTTAATAAGATTGGCACAATTGGAACTTTGCCAGTTCACGATAAGAAAAAAAAAGGTATTCAGATGTAAATTAGTTGCGTGGATATTCTATCCATTCATTTGTTGAAACCTCCGTCCACTAAGATTTATTACCCATATCAGTTATACCGGTGGGCATAATATCCCTTTTAGGTGTAGTACCTCTTTTACTGTGGGTAAGAAACACAACACACACACACACACACACACACACACACACATATATATATATATAGTGCGAGCTTAAATACTGTACTATAAAGGAAAATAGCAAATTCTTCTTTAGCTATGCTAAACGCAAAGCAGTTATCAAAACGAGCATTGGCCCATTGCTTGCTAAAGATGGACTAACTCTCACATCTAATACACAGGAAATGGCAAACATTTTACAATCTCAATATGCTTTAAGCTGGAGTACCCCTGTAGTAGCAAAGAAAATAAAAACTACAGCATTTTTTGATAGAGAAGAAAATGACCAAGACAGACCATTATTGGAAGATATACAAATAACCACTAGAGATATACAACAGGCAATAACAGAGCTACCGGGGAGTTCAGCCCCTGGTCCAGATGGAATTGGAGCCAAGATTCTTAAGGAATGCAAACATACTTTATCTCTGCCTTTGAAAATCCTGTGGAGATCCTCACTAGACACCAGTAGAATACCACCAATCATGAAACAAGCAAATATTACCCCAATCTACAAAGGAGGCAAAAGAAAGGAAGCCAAGAACTATATACCCATATCTTTGACTTCCCATATTATTAAAATATTTGAGAAAGTCCTGAAAAGGCACATTGTCAGTTTTATAGAAAATGAACATCTCTTAGAAGACTTTCAACATGGCTTCAGACACAAGAGATCCTGCCTTACTGAACTTATAGACCATTGCAATACAATCCTACAATACTTGGGAGAAAACCACAATGTTGATGTCATCTATCTAGACTTTGCAAAAGCTTTTGACAAGGTTGACCATGGTATATTATTCCATAAACTAAAAGAACTTGGTATTTGTGGAAAAGTAGGAAAATGGATCCATGCCTTTCTCTCTGACAGAAAACAAATAACAACTGTAAATGGAGCAAGATCTATAGAAAAAGAAGTGATTAGTGGAGTGCCGCAAGGCACAGTACTAGGACCAATTCTATTCATTATAATGCTAAACAATATAAACTGTAACCTAGGAAGCTCTCTCCTGTCATTCGCAGATGATACCAGAATACTAAGACCAATTACAGAAAAAGAAGACTGTGTAGAGCTACAAAAAGATTTACAAACTATATATGCATGGGCAGATGCAAACAATATGGCCTTCAATGAAGACAAATTTGAACTAATTAAGTATGGACCAAATAAATACCTGAAAGAACAATTCAACTACACTGGACCCACAGGAAAAGATATTGCACAAACTGATCATGTCAGGGATCTAGGGATTATATTATCTGAAGATGCAACATTCAACAGGCACATTGACAAAGTAACCTCATCATGCAAACAACTAATAGGATATATACTGAGGACATTTAGAACTAGGGACAGTATGACCATGCTTACCCTGTGGAAATCACTTGTCCTTCCACGCATTGACTACTGCTCTCAATTATGGTTTCCCCACAAACAGAATGAATTGCAAAAAATTGAGGGCCTACAAAGAACCTTTACCTCGTATATTAAACAACCTGATGGGCAACAGGTGAGTAAAGACAAATTAAACTCTGGGATAGGCTTAGAGGCCTCAACCTTTATTCCATAGAGAGAAGGTTTGAGAGATACATCCTAATCTACACCTGGAAAATTCTAGAAGGGCTTTTAGTTGCCCCCAATACTGAACCAATTGTGCCCACCTTAACAAGAACTGGCAGAATGTGTAAAAAATATCACCTCCCACCAAACAGTCTGAGAAGGATTCAAACCCTTCAATATAATAGTATCTCTAGGCAGGGTTCTCGCCTGTTTAACTCCTTGCCTCAGTACCTTAGAGATATAAGTGCAGTCCCAGTAGATACTTTTAAAAAACACTTGGACATGTTTTTAGCCAACATACCCGACCAACCCACAGTGTCAGGGTATTCCTCTGCCAGACCAGCCCCCACAAATTCAATAGGGGACCAAATCGTATGGCAGGAGCAAGAGAAACGAAGGGTGGCGACCCCGTCGTGGCCCCGCCTCAGGAGGCGCTGAGTGGACTTCGTGGGAGCAGCGCACCCTTGAGGCAGAAGCGCTTTAAGGTAAATTTAAGGTAACCTCTCCTTACGTTTATCTGCTTAGGATTCTTAGCCAGAGTGAGTATGTGATGGCACCACAGTTATCAATAACGTTCCGCATTGATAACCTCTGATGAATGTGCTAAAAACATCACAGAATAAAATATTAATATTAAAATTAATGTTTAGGCTATCAGTTAACAGCCGTCCTCTGTTCAGAAGGTAATCGAAATTTCTCACAACGTATCTTGGCTGGCGCTGAACCATGAATTTTATTAACTGCTTTTTTCGATATTTATTTCAAATAAACACGTTTTATTTAATATTCTTGATGAGTTTTGTGGCCAGAATAACATAATATCAATCTACAAAAGTTTTCTCAAAAGGGAGAAAAGGTATTCTTTGCAAGAACTACTCAAGTTGAGTAAGCCAAATTATTCATATAAAAAGAAATTACTGTACATTAGTTCAGATTGAGTACAGTATTATCGCTTGAATTACGTAACAATGTGATATTAAGTACAAGGGGTCACAAGACAGTTCTAAATAAGACTACCAAGTACTGTAAGTGTACTGTTGACAATGTAAGCCTTCTTAATAGTTTTACTTCAGCCGTGTCGCCTAAAATAAATGTGAGGTTTACTTCTTTTGATCTCTACAGGGTGGGCCGTAAGTTTCCATACATAGGAAAAATAAACATTTTTTTATGGACAACCATTTTTTATATAATATGCTCTACATGGTTGCCATTGTTTTGAAAACACATTTCAATACGTGTTCCCCACTGTTGATGAACACGCATTAGCAAAGTTGACGTTATGCTTGTAATAGCGTTGGTGATACGTTCCTTTAGAGATGATTTATGTCCGTATCTTTTCCTGATACACCATGGCCTTCAAGTGCCCCAAAGATAGAAATCAAGGGGGGTGAGATCTGGGGATCTGGGAGGCCACTCCACAGGACCACGCCGACCAATCCAAGCATCCGGAAACTGCTGCTGATCCAAACGCACGTGAAGACCATAATGAGGTGGAGCTCCATCTTGCTGGAAGTAAACTGGGAAGTTACCTTCCTCGTTTAGCAGGGATGGGAAAATCTCTTCTTGCAACATGTTAAGATACCTTTCGGCATTAAGATTTCCACTGACAAAAATTGGTCCAATAATTCTGTCACCCCATATCCCGGCCCACACCATCACTTTACCGGCACCTTGCATCTTCGTCGGACTCAGCCAGTTAGAGTTAGCATTACTCCAATAACGTATGTTTTGCCGATTAACCTCTCCATTGACGTAAAAATTTGCTTCATCAGTAAACAAGATCTTACGTCAAACGCATATTCTTAGGGTATCTGAAACATAAAAACAAACGTTTAATTTTTCCTATGTATGGAAACTTACGGCCCACCCTATATATAATTTACATATAATTTACAAATAATTTGCATATAACTTACATATAATTAGATAAGACCCAATACGTTACAAATGAAACGGATCACCTAAAGATCAGGGCCCCCAGCCTTCTTTAGTTAGCCTTATAAGGCTAACTAACGAAAATATTACGACTTAACCTAACCAATCATCAAGAGCTTACAGTTGACCTAACGATTGGTTAGGTTAAGTCGTGATATTTTCGTTAGTTAGCCTTATAAGGCTACTAAAGAAGGCTGGGGGCCCTGATCTTCAGATGATCCCAATGATTAGAAGCGTGTTAATAATAAAATAAAATAGGAAACTATTTTAATACAAAATTATTTAATATTTCAACATATTTTTACATACTTCGGATTAAACCAAAACAACGAAATGAAATTAAGGATATGATATTGATTTAAAAGATAAGAATGAAATACCAACGGTTGTCTAAACGCTTAAATTCCTATAAATCAAATAAATAAATAAATGAATGAATATTTGAATAGGTCTTCCCAGTTTTAATTCCAATATTTGAAGAATTTGATGACTATCTGGGATCACTCTGACCTTTTCAATCCACTACGTAAGTTTGTTATACTACAGGGTGTTCAAAAAAGGAACGCAACCCATTGGAGAATGCATATATCATTGTAACCCTTTTCGTTCTGTTTCGGGCTGCGTTTCTTTTTGAACACCCTGTATTAACGTTGAACTTTTAATGACTTCCTTTAAAAGAGAAGCTATTGGGTAGATGCCTAAATCAAGAAAGTTAACATGTACTAATGAATTAAATAGACAATTGGTATAATTTACTACCGAACACCAAACTATCAAAATAACTAAAGGATTTTAATGAATTTGTAAGTGACACGAACATATTTCTATGCTATTATTTTAAGTATTTATTTATTTATGGGATCACCTGAAGATCAGGGCCCCCAGTCTTCTTTAGTTAGCTTTATAAGGCTAACTAACGAAAATATCACGACTTAACCTAACCAATCGTCAAGGGCGCACAGTTGACCTAACAACTGGTTAAGTTAAGTCGTGATATTTTCGTTAGTTAGCCTTATAAGGCTAACTAACGAAGGCTTGGGGGCCCTGATCTTCAGGTGATCCTTTATTTATTTATTTATAGTTTTCATAAATGAGTATAATTTCATTATTAAATACAGATGCTGTATACATTTGTGAACTGCCTTTAGCAAGAGTGCACGAGGCCTTACAGGCCCAAATCTACTAATTAGATATAATTATAATTATGTGATAGATATGATTACAAAACTTTTATAATAGACTTAAAAGATTAAAAGAAACTTACAGACTAAGACATATATATATTAGGAGCTAAATACAAGGAATAATGAAACCAGTATAAAACTGTAAGGAACTTACAGACTAGGACATATACTTTTATTAGATGCTTAAAACAAAGAATAATGAACTGTGAGGTGTGGTGAAAAGTGATAGGAGAGATTTCCAGAAGAAGGATAATAAGAATTTTATGAAGGAGAAAGAAAGGGGTGTCTTTAGTAACGTTGGAATTTGGTAAGTTTTAATCGCTTTATAAAAGATGAGAAAGAGCATTTATTGTTTTTAAGTCATTCGCTAGATTGTTCCATTATTCCACCGCCAAATAAGTGCAGAAATTTCTATTACATTGAAGTGTATAGTTTCCCTTTCAGATATATTTACTCTCCATATACCTTGTTTGATGTTCGTGACGTATCAGATTGTTCATTATATTCTCGATTAATATGGTCGGAGCAGATTGCTTTGTAACTGTGAACATTAGGAAGCACATCTGTATTTCAAATATGTCTTTAAATTTTAATATACGCAGTTGCTTGAAGATTTCTGATGTATGAGCATAATAATGACTCTTGTTTATTTTTCTAATAATTCTCTCTTCTGGTTTATAATTAAAGGGTTGATAATGTAATCATATGCACTCCCGTATGCGGTAATATTGTATGTAAGATGTGGATAAGAAGTATAGCGTTTTAATGTATCTGTGAGAAGAAAATGTAATTTTGTTGTTATAAACGAGAATTCCGATAGTTTATGATCTATATTTTCAATATGTTGACGAAAAGATAGTTTGTCACCAAACACAACTAATGATTTTCCTTCAGTGACACCCGATATGAAGTGCAAGTCGACATTAATACTGAAGTCTGGTATTAATTTCTATTATGTGATTGGAAGTCTTTCCCGTTCTG
Source organism: Bathynomus jamesi (assembly GCA_023014485.1). NCBI lineage: Eukaryota > Metazoa > Arthropoda > Malacostraca > Isopoda > Cirolanidae > Bathynomus > Bathynomus jamesi. The sequence goes on from JAJOZX010004302.1 coordinate 121,960, forward strand.
AGAGTTATGAAAGTCATTCGTGTAGATTAGAAACAGTAGGAGGCCCAAAATGCTCCCTTGTGAAACTCCATGTGGGATTTTTAGTTCGTCGGTTATTATGTTTGATGTATTGGCTTCTGCTGTATAGGTATGATTTAAATCAATTTAGAGCAACGTTATTTATGCCATAATGAGATAATTTATAAAAAAGTATATCGTGGGAGATTGTATCAAAGGCTTTTAATAGGTCCATAAGCAAGAGAACGGAAGACTCCTTATTATTAAGGTTTTTATATAGCACATCTATTACGGCTGAAATCGCGCCGCTTGTTTTATAGCCTTCCGAAAAACCGAAATGATACTTCGATATGAAGCTATTTTCCTCGAAATATTTGTAGTTTGTAGTTTTTCAAATATTTTTCCTAATGTAGGTAAGATGAACATAGGTCGATAATTCGAAGGTAGTGATTTGTCTCCTGATTTGAATATTGGACAAAATCGTGCCTTTTTAGGTACGTCAGGGAAAATACCATGGCAGAAAGATGAGTTGAAAAATATTAATAAAGGGAGAGGCAAAGTATCCAAGAAATATTTAAAGAATCAACGTGACATAATTTATGAAAATAAAAACCCACTCTAATAGACAGAGTTTATTTCCACAACAGTTTCGATGCCCACTGGCATCCTCCTCGGGTGGATACAGAAAAACGAATGAACCAAAACAAGAGGGAAAACAGTCCAGGGACCGTTAAGAAATAAACTCTGTCTATTAGAGTGGGTTTTTATTTTCATATTTTGACCTTCACGTAGAAAAAAGTGAAGTTTTTTGCGTGACATAATTTTTTTTATGGATGAAAAGAGACGTTTCGACATCTCTGGGAGAGATAGGAGAGAAGGAGAAAATATGAATTACGGGATTATCAAGATATTCTTCGTAGCTGCGTATCGAGGGCGCTATAAGATCAACTGTATTCTTTCCCACGGTAGCAAGGTACTTTTTTAGATGATTGGCTATATCTAATACTTCCTTGTAAGTGGTATTACTTATTGTTATATTTGTGAGACTTTGTTCTTTCTTCCAATGTAACGTTTCGCTGATAAGTTTCTATTGGTTTTAGAATGAACTTTGTATTTATTGCTGTAGTACTCTGATTTTGCTTTTTTGATTAAGGTATTTAGTTTGTATCTGTAATTGGTGTAAATTACTTTGGGCATTGTGCCTTTTCGACGTGTTTATAGATTAAATGTTTTCGCCGTATAGCTTTTAGGAGATGTTTATGTAACCACGGTTTAATTTTCTTTTTATTGGTCGTGTTTATTGTAGTCATAGGACAAAGCTCGTTAAATGAATCGTATAGTATGCCGTAGAACTTAATAAATTTTTCATTTATGTCGTCAGCCCCTTCGAGGATTTCCGACTTAAATTATTGAGTCTAATTTCTGTTTCAGACCTTCTTAATTTTCGTTTAATTTTCTGACTTTTATTTTTACGCGATCTGTCTCCGGGATTTTAGGACCTTCATTTAACGCTAAAACAACCGAAATGATCAGCGATCTCAGCAGAAATCTACCAATATATATATATATATATATATATATATATATATATATATATATATATATATATATATATATATATATATATATAACACGTGCAGGCGGTACAGCTCGCGTAATGGCTGGGCAGAAGCCATAATGTTCCCATTCTGTTTATGAGTTTTTAAGGTCTTTATTGCATTTTAAGAGATCAGAGTTGAAGTTGTCCACGAAGATAGTTTTAAATAAAGTCAATATTCTCCAGGAAATGGATAAAACCTCCATTTAGAGGCCGGTAGATACCACTTATATTTAAATTAGTATTTTCCAGGGTTATATATTTGCGGCGCATGTTTCACTAGAGTTGGACATTAATGTAAGATTGGTGATTTGTGAACACAGAATGGATTAATGTATGTAAATTGAAGCCGCCCCCACCCCCCGCTCATTTTCTGCCGTCACGATATGTCTGAAAACATTTATACCCATCCAAAGGGTATAAGTCTTTAATTGTTTCTTTTATGTATGTATGTTTCCGTGATGACTATGATAGAGAATTGTGTTCCAATTAATTGTAATGAATTTTGTAGCTCCTCAAGAGTGGTCAGAACTTACGTCACGTCATTTATATCGTAATAAACACTCTTTGAGACAATATGTGACATTAAAAAATTCACCATCGCCTTCGTGTTTATCTCGTAGCAGTTCTAAAAGGCTTGGAAAGTCTTTCAGGAAAGTATGAGACATAGTTAGGAATTCGACTAGGAAGAGAAAGCAATAAAGCTTTAGGGAAACTGAAAGGAAAGGAAAGATGGGCAGGATGTTACAAATGAAATATACGGTAAGAGCACTTTTCTGTTTTGGAATCATATATTAATTAAGGGTCACTCCGACAGTATTATGAGCAAATGAATGTGATAGTATTATAAAAATAATAGTAGTGTCAGTAATAACAATAATAGTAATAATAATAATAATAAATAGTGATAACTAATAAGAAATGATAGATGGTAATGTTAATAATAAAATAGTAAATAAAAATAATACTAATAAATATAAGTAATAATGATAATAAATTATAAAAATTGACAAGTTGCATCAGACAAGCTCAGTTACAGTTTTTTTGGTAGGTTTTGAGTAAATCACTGGGATGGCGGTGATTTTGATCAAATAGAAAACTAAACACTTAGAAACTCATCAGGAAAATTTAGGGTTACCAGACGTCCGGCAAAAGGAGGACAGGTCAGGTATTAATTGGGTTCTTTGATCTTTTGGGAAGCTCATTTTTAAGTCTGGATCATATCTAAGTAAACAGCCGGACAATATCAACATATTTAAAATGCTTGCCGGACAGAGGACATGGGATTGAAGAGGAGGACATACTGTATGCTCCTTTTGCCGGACGTCTGGTAACCCTAGCCGCAAATTCAGTTACAGTTTATGGCGAGCCAACTCTAAAAGTTCAGTAAGACAGCAGCAAAGTAATGATAATAGCAATAAATATAACAACCATATCCACAATGGAAGAAATAAAGATAATACAGTATCCTCGTATTATTATCATCAATTCTATTTATCAATACAGTAAAACCTCTGAATAACGACACCTCATTATAACGAAACTTCTCTTTACCGAACACCTTGGGCATATCGGAAAACCTCTCTTTATTGAAAACAAGTTTTGTTATGAGGGGGTGTTTTGGCTAACGCAGCTTGAGGTGCACGTGTTCGTCTCTACCGCCATTTCCGCGATCAAGAAAGTAAGCGGCATGCTGATTGGTTGATGCCTAAAAGCTGATACGTAATTGGCTAGATTCTAGCCGTTCCCAACGTGGGGTCCCCGGACCCCTGGGGGTCCGCGAAGGTAGTACTGGGGGTCCGTGAGCTTTCAATATTTCGAGAGGCTCCAATGGAAATCGTACATTTATCCACGATAAGGGCGCTCAGGCTAAAATTTCAAGTTTCCTTGCTCTTGGCTGGAATTATTAATACTTTTTTTAATACGCTGTATTTTAATTGCATACTCACTCATATGTCCTTTATTTGATAGTGAAAAATGAGAAAACGAGTTAATTATTAGTTAATAAAAACAGTTTGTTTGGTAGACGGAATCTTTCAAAAACATGGGGTCCGTGGGAAAAAAATAAAAATAAAAGGGGTCCTTTGTGGTGAAAAGGTTGGGAACCACTGGGCTAGAATGTTCCTCCCTCACGGAGAAATACTTTTAAATACTTACAATACTTTTAAGTAATGCATTTAATATACTGTATATGTATATACAGGGCGTCCCAAAAAAATGTATACACACTTTAAATAATTATAAAGGCAGTGTTTATTAAAATACATTTCATTTTCAAAATGTAATAGAATCTACAGACATTATTTAATTGTTTGTCAACGCCTGTTTTCAAACTGACGTCCGTTCTGGTCCAGGCACTGCTGATAACGCGAAGCAATGGAATCGCAAACATCACGAAACATTTCGTTTGGTATTTGTGTGCATTCTCGTTCAATGGCTGCTCTCAATTCAGCGACTGTTGCAGGTTTTATAGCGTAGACTTTGTCTTTTAAGTATCCCCATAAAAAAAAGTCTAGTGGTGTGAGGTCTGGTGAACGCGGAGGGTATTCTACGAAACCCCTTCGTCCAATCCACATCCACATCGTGCCAAGTACCACTCGCAATACTCCACTCTTCGGTCCGGATCATCTTCATTAATAGCATGGACTAATCTTGGAATGTAACTTTTCCATTGACAGCGCTTCAAAATGCGTTGGACAGACGATTCTGAAATTCCTACCTCACGACTCGCTTGCTGCACAGATTTTCTTGGACTTTGGTGATACGTTTCCAGTACTCTTTCTTGCTTTGTGGGGCTTGTCGATGTCCGTGGTCTTCCGGAACGCTTCTTGTGGACATTCTGAACAGTTCCATCGGCTTCAAACTTATCTCTAATTCGAGTGATGGTAAGTCGCGTTGGTGGATCTGTTTGAAACTCCCTCCTAAACTGTCTTTGCACTTCAACTGCGTTTTCACACTTCCAGTAGCATTTTAGAATGAATTTCCTTTGTTCAAAGCTTAGTCTGACTGCCATTATTAATTATAATGGTTTAACTTGGAAAGAAAGAAACATCAATTGAGCTATCAGCTGTTAAAGTGTGTATACATTTTTTTGGGACGCCCTGTATATATCTATAAAATATATAATACTACATAAAGTATGTATAAATAACTAATGAGGGCTTAAATAGGTCATTAAAACATACACTATAATATCGGCAAAAGGAAAACCTCTTTATAATGAACAACCTCTCTACAACGACAGCCATTTGTTTGATACATTTCGTTATAGAGAGGTTTAATTGTAATTAATTAATTAATATCATCAGTCAGTTCATATTAACCAATTAATAATACAAATTAGTTAAAAAATAATTATAATTTGCATAAAATTTTCATCGAAATTCGAATCTTGCAACGAAAAATATGAAGCTAAAAACTGAGAAGAGAAAAGACCCAGTAATCGAAATGGAATGGATTGGGAACGATTTTTGGCTTAAGCGTTGGACGCGCGTGAATTAAATTAGGCAAAGATTGAAGGAAATTATCTCATTATTATCTTAATTTTATCATTTGTAAGTTTAAAATAATGAATTAATTATTATTTGTATTTATTTATAATATAAAGTAAAAAATAGGAATTGTACAAACATTTAGAGCAGTGGTGCACAAACTTTTTTGATGTGAGGGCCAAGCGAAGAAAATAACTAAATGTATTAGCCTACTTACTTTCCATAGTAAGTCATAAATTGGGTCACTTTTATATTCTAACTTTTTCATTGAATTGAAAAGACCCGTGGGGCCACTGAAAAGACCCGTGGGGGACACATTTGGCCCGCGGGCCAGGGTTTGTGCATCACTGATTTAGAGCAACGGTTTCCAACTTCGGGTCCTGACCCAAATCACGGTCGCGGGGGACCTCAAGTAAGGTCGCGAAGGGTAACTATATTCACTATTTTTTAATTTATTTTATATTTATATACATATTTAAATTTTATCATAAGCCTGAGGGTCGGGAGGGCCTGTTGGTGGGCCAGTTTAAGGTCGCAGCGAAAAAAGGTTGGGAACCACTGAATTTTAGAGTGTACTGTTTAAGCTTCGCGGGGGTGACGAACCCTTTTACAGTCGCGTGCAAAAAAAACATGTAAACCATAAAAAAGAAATTCGCGTACCAAAGTTTATATATATTACACCAAATTATAAACATTAAGTCTATTATTTTATGCTCATTTTTTGATAACAATTTCTATGTTTAGGCGTGCCAGGCGTGCTGGCGAACGTATGGCACGCGTGCCATAGGTTCGCCACCACTCGTTTAAGGTGTACTGTTTGGGATTGTCTAAAGTCCTTCGTAACAAACAACAAAGGTCGGTAGCTCCTGTAGCTCCTGTAAGCGAAGTAAAGACATTGAGATCGGGGGTTCGATTCCCGATGGTGTTGGTAATAATGATCCAGGAGTTAGTAGACTGGGCAGCATTAGTTGGCCTGAGCGCTATACCAGTTTCTGGCCTTCCTCATTGTTTATCATTAGTATACAAAAATCATATAACGGAAGGGACTTAGAACTTTATACGTGGGATCCGAACCATCGAAGAGTCGCTACATTATCTGAAAGCGGAGGAAGACCACTCGTCCAAATACTAAAACAGACCCAACGTCACTTAATCTTACTACGGTACGCAGTGTTGCGACGCACCCGCAATGCGCGAGAGTAACCCCACTATACGAGAAACAAAAGAATTAATAAAATTTAAAAACTATCATAAAATGGCTTTTACAGTTAGGTTCCCTCCTTTGTTGTTGCTCAAGAATACATCGCATACTCGTAACTGTAAGCAATTTCCTCAAACCTCCAAACTCGAAAAGCAGCTTTATAGTTTCGAGATCAGATCCCAGGTAACAAAATTCGTCGTAATTGTGTGATAAGAACTACAGGGTGGCCACAAAAGAATCGTGCAAATTTAGCTTATTTCAAATGGAATTTGTACGATTTTTTTTGTGGACTCTCCCTGTGTTATGGCAATTAGCAATAGCGCAAAATAATAATGATAATAATAATAATAATAATAATAATAACAATAATAACGAGTTATTCAATTCATTAATAGTACACACTTGAGTTATTTACAAATTAATGAAAATAATAACTTGACGGTACTTTCCAGAAAGTTATTTGATACAACAATTTCAGAAAAGTGCTTCTGCGGTTGTTAAAAGTTGTTAATAACACATTCATTATTTATTTACAAGTGTACATAAGAGGAAAAAGTAATTTAGATCAGTATGTAGTTAATAACAACACATCATTTACTTCATCACTGTAATCAAACTCGTGACAGCAACGAGCAAATCTTTCAGAAATACAGACTAATCTCATCCCAAAACTTTTTGGATTACCCTGTACTGTACATATGAAAACCTCTTGATAAGGTTTCCTTCTATAAATTTTTCATCTTTTCTATTCCAACACATTAAAATAGAAAAGATGGAACAATTTATAGAAGGAAACCTTATCAAGAGTTTTCATACAGGGTAATCCGAAAAGTTTATAACAAGTGGGAAATGCATTTAAATTCGTTACCCGATGGTAAATATACTCATTTATGGAAACATATAATAAATGTTGAAAATATTTCATATTCAGTTTAGAATTCGTTAATGTTACCTAATTAACCCTTAACTGATAATGCGGGGTGCTGCTGAACCCCGCTCATCATTGAAACTAAATGTTTGTAGTCTTCCCAACAAAGTAGGTGGTTGAAACAATGAAACTCCATCTACCTTCAGTGTCCCTTGAACCTTCACAGAGGTTGGGTACGCAAGTGTGCTCTCTGGCTGTGTGCAGTCAGACAGTATGCGTTGGGTGTGGCGCCATCCCGCATTACCTAATGTGTAATAGTCTTTGTGTTTGAGTATTTTGTGTTTTATGACACTTGTGCATTTCATTCCTTTGTGGACGAATCTTACTTGTTGCTGAAAAAAACCCATGTGCTAAATTGTGGTGGATTATAATGAAATTTAATATTTATTTTGTTTTTCAAGTAAATATATAATTTTCAGGGTAAAAAAAAGACAAAATAAGTTAGAGTATGGCTAGTAATGTCGAAAACAAAGACATTGACGTTGATGAGCCAGAAGTGTCTGATGTGGACACTGATGAGGAAGATAATGTTGAAGTAATGACTATGTATGATAGTAATGAAGGTGAAGAATATATGCCACAACCAAACGAGGATGATGATGATACTGACAGTGGAGAGGAGACCGTGAGACGCCGCTGCCCCGAATTTATCATTGACCACATTCTCGACTGTACCAATGACGCCATAAGGTCTTTGGCTCAAAAGTATCAGAAACAGCCGGCAACAGTGGACCGTGCGATAGAACCTGAGATGAGGGCTCTTTTGGGAGTCCTTATATTCTCCGGAATGAATCATGATAACCACAAAACAGCCGTTGACATGTGGAGTCCACAATTTGGTCCTGCAATATACAGGGCTGCAATGAGTGAGAGGTGCTTTTGCTTTCTCCTGAGGTGCCTCCGCTTTGATGATAAAAACGCTAGGGAAGAGAGGCTACTATTTGTACATAGCTACATGTGTTATATGATGTATATCAGTATTTGAGAATAAATAATTAGCATATACAGGGTCATATAGGCACTAAATGTGGCCTGTGGAACTTGCGCCATAAAATCACAACCAAAAATAAGCAACAATTTACTCGTCTCTTCTACAGCTGTGTGTACATTACCGGGCCTGCCAGTCCTTCCATGGCTTTCTCCACTATCCTACAGTCAGTGGTTGCCCAGAGATCTCCAGGAAACTTTAATTTTTTTATTATAATTTTTTTGGTTTGTTGGTCTTTTTTACGGGCAAATAAGCAAATATTTTTCTGTTCATTTATTTCAAATACATATTATACTTAAACTGTCATTATTTTGTGATTAAAAGTTAGTTAATACATGGAATAATTCATTTATAACACCATTTTTTCATTAAATTCATCAACTGATTTTTGGCTATTTTTCTTTTGGGGTGTGGTAGCACCCCGCATTACCTAACGCGTTCCTCTGGTTGAGGATTACCAGTTAAGGGTTAATTAAGTAATGAAATGTTTCTAGCATTAAAACGGAAATTACGGGATACGAATGAGGGCCCAATTTTAATTCTTAATTTTAAGACCATTTTACGAGTTTGTTCTTTTGAAATATGGTTGGGATATATATATATATATATATATATATATATATATATATATATATATATATCGAGAGAGAGAGAGAGAGAGAGAGAGAGTTACAAGGGAAAGAAGTACCTCAAAAGGCCTTGCGGCCCATACCGAGGAGGTACCAATGGCAACGGGTGCCAGGGAAAATTTTCTACACCCTCAAATAGTCTGCAAGATTTGGACTAACCTTTTCTTGAAGTGATCCACAGAGGAACTGTTCACAATTTCTGAAGGTAACCTGTTCCATGCGTCACAGATCTTATACGTAAAGTAATTCCCACACACACTAGTCCTAAACCGTTTCAAATTCAACTTCCAACAATTGTTGCGAGTTGGGTTATCTTTTAAACTAAACATACTTCTAAAATCGACATCGTTGAATCCGCGTAAGAGCTTGAAAACCTCGATGAGTTGACCGCGCAGCCTCCGAGTTTCCAGCGAAAACAAGTTCAGGGCGCGTAAGCGTCGATTGTAGCCCATATGCCTAACGGAAAGGATTAACTTTGTGGCCCTCGCCTGCACTCGCTCCAGCCTCTCAATATCTTTCCTGAGGGTGGGCGACCAGAACTGCACAGCATACTCCAGGTGCGGCCGAACCAGCGAATTGTACAGAGAGAGCACAATCTCCTTGTTCCGAAACTGAAATTGCCTCCTGATATAACCTAATAGTTTCTGGGCTTTCTTTTCCACCTCTACGCACTGTTTCGTAAACTTAAGATCGCTGCTAATTAGCACACCCAAGTCCTTTTCTAAATCAGTCACCTCGATATTACTCCCCAACATGGAGTAGTCCGACTTGGGATTGGAGTAGCCAATGTGCATCACTTTGCATTTACCCAAGTTAAACGGCATTTGCCATTTTTTGGACAACTCTCCTATCCTACCAAGGTCCGCACGCAGTTCCTCGATCGTTTCGGGCGTCCCAACATTGGCCCCAAGCTTCGTGTCATCAGCGAATTTGGCGATCCGACTGACGATGCCACCGTCGATATCATTTATACAAATGATAACCAACCGTGGCCCAAAAACGGAACCCTGAGGAACCCTACTAGTGACCGAGGCCCAACCCGAACTAACCCCTTTAATTACAACCCTTTGCCGCCTATTCTTCATCCAGTTTTCAACCCACCTACCTACTTCCCCACCGATACCCAGCGCGCGCACTTTCGCCATTAGCTGGCGGTGAGGTACCTTATCAAAGGCTTTCTGAAAGTCGAGATAAAGTATATCAATCACCCTACTCTTATCATACTATACTCACTCAACATGACGTGGAAAAACTCGAGCAAGCTGGTGAGACTTGACCTATGCCGTCTAAACCCATGTTGGGAGTCCCCAAGCAGCTTGTAAGAATCCAAATGGTCAACGATCCTATCCGCTATTATCCCCTCTAATAATTTACCTACAACTGAAGTGAGACTAATGGGACGATAGTTCCCTTGACTTTCGTGATCCCCTTTCTTAAAGATAGGGGTCACATTGGCTTCCCTCCAGTCACCAGGCACCTGGCCTGTCTAACGATTTGTTGAAGACTGTAGCCAGGTGGGGAGCCACGTGGTCGCGCACCTCCCCCAACACTCTGGGAGAAACTGGTCTGGCCCAGAAGCCTTAAACGCGCTCAGTTTGTCTATTCTATCGGCAACGACTGTCGCGGTACATCTAACACTATCCAGGCCAGCACCTTCGTGCCTGACGAAGAGAGACAAAAAGACTGACAGATTGTCTGACTGACTGACTGACTGACAGATTGTCTGACTGACTGACTGACTGACAGACAGACAGACAGAGACGGAGTCGGCCTGCACAAATCCAATCTGCATCATTGCGACTTTTATAATAGTTGGATGGGAGATCGTCCTCTACATCCAGATTATGTAGCCACGCGTGGTTCGGATCCCATGTAAAGCTGTAGGTCCCCTCCATCATATGACCTTAGATGTTGCGAAGGATGTTAAACAGCCCCTACACATAACATCATGGCAACTTGCTTAAAGTCGATATAAATAATTCTAAGCATTAAGGTCGATTTAATTCATGTTAAATTAGTTTAAACTAGCTTAGGTTAGGTTAGGTTAGGTTAGGTTAGGTTAGGTTATCAATTTATTTTAAATCTAAAGTGCATATATAAATTAGACACTTTCAGTCAAAATATTAAACATACTTTTCATTTTCATTTCTTTATTTACAAAATTTGTGAACACCTTTTCCAGTGTTCTAAAGATTGCTTTTCCTCTCAAAGAAATTTTGCTTTGAATCATTTTTTGAGTAAAGCAAATGAGAAAGTTTCATTATAGGATCTCTAATAATTAAAACTTCCCTAAAAACTTTTATAATAAGGAAATAAACGTCGCTTATAAGGAAACGGTGTTACTCATTAAGCTACTGGCACTAGCCAGACACAGGTAACTGTGTCGTAGCATGACATTGGCCAGACACGTGTAATTGTGTCGTAGCATGACTCTTTTCAAGCACGTGTAACTGTATCGTAGCATGACACTGGCCAGACACATGTAACTGTATCGTAGCATGGACACTGGCTAGACACGTGTAACTGTATCGTAGCATGACCCTTTTTAGACAAGTCTGTATCGTAACATGACACTATCCAGATACGTGTAACTGTATCGTAGCATGACCCTTTTTAGACAAGTCTGTATCGTAACATGACACTATCCAGACACGTGTAACTGTATCGTAGCATAGCATGACCCTTTTCAGACATATATAACTGTATCGAAACATGACATTGCCAGACACGTGTAACTGTATCGTAGCTTCGTCTCTCATTCGCTGTATTTTTACTGACTGTTCACAACCTAACAGATATGAGAATGCAATAAAAAAGAAACAAATTTATTCAATCTAAAACTAATGTGAATTCAGAATGAATTCAGTCATCTATTGGAATTTCCAATTTTATATTAAAAACAATTCAATTTCATATCACATTTTTTTTAATTTGTCCATTTTATCCATCGTTTCGAACATTTATACAAAAATAAAATTTTATATATATATATATATATATATATATATTTCAACTGCAAACAACACGCAGTATAATTAACGTAAAGAACGACGCTTGTATAGAAGGAACATTCCGCGCAAGATGAGGAGGAGAGAACGAGCAAATTAAAAAAATATATATATATGATACATAGAGAACCGTGTATAGAACAAGGAAACTCTTCTGGGAAAATTAACCCTTTGAGGATGAACGGTACAAATTGGTAGGGTTTATCATATACACGCATTCATACTTAACCCTACAAAAAAAATTCGGCCTTAAAGGGTAAATCCACTATCCCAGAAGAGTTCATTGTTCCATGCACGGTCTGTGTGTATCATGAAAAACCTCAGGGGACCATTCTGAGTTCAATCCCATCATGAAACGGACATTGTTATGTGCCTTGAAAAGTGGACGCTCAATTTTGCCAGTTGAAGTTTAAGTTTTGGTTTTGGCTAAAAATACAATAGTTATCCCTTTTTCTTTGATATATTCAATCCGACGCGAATGCAACGAGTCTTTTGCTTATATTGAGGTTTTGGATATAGTAGGCTAGGTGTAGCTGTAACCCCTAGATCCTGTCCCAAAGCTGGCCCTCCTATCTGCTTTGTAGATAGCTGGTGAGGGAAGCTATATTTTTGGGGCCTCTTTGCGAGTGGCCCGTTGCCAGAGCTGGGCCACCGCAAACTCAAATCACTTCCGCAATCGCAAATCCGCAAACTCAAACGTTACCTTCCGCAACCGCAAACCGCAAACTGCTTGCCATTTTTGGTGCCGCAAAGGAAAATCCGCAAACGCAAACCATATTTTCCAATTTTTACAGTGCTGGCACTTCCGGAAACACTTCCGCAAACCGCAAATTCCGCAATCGCAATTTTAACTATAAAAAGTATCCAAAACATTAAAGAGGTATAAAAATTTTTTATATCTTTTTATATGTTTAATGTTTTAGCCTTGTTTTCATTAAAAACAAGGCTAAATAATTTATTACAATAAATCACTATTCTAGAAGAAATAAAAATACTACATATATTGATATATTATATTGACAAAAACACCTTCCTGCCAAGGGGCGGCGGAGTGGCGGGAAAGATGACGCGCTGCCTGCCAGCCATTGGCGGCCAGTGACAGCAGCGTCACAGCACAGCGGGCTTGGCCAGTGGCCACGTGGGAAATTTGCGGAAAGATTTGCGTTTGCGTCTTAGTTCCGCAACGCAAATTCACTAATTTGCGATGACTTGCCGCAAACGCAAATCCGCAAACGAAAAAATACTTCCGCAATTGCGGGAATTTGCGGTTTGCGGAAGTGTTTGCGGAAGTGCCCAGCTCTGCCCGTTGCACACGTCAGGCTAACATCATAAAAAAGAAAAAACTAGTGTTTGTCATTTAGCATTACATATTCGGACTATAGTGGATTTAATTTTCCCAGAAGAGTCCTTGTTCCATGCACGGTCTGTGTGTATTATGAAAAAACCTCAGGAAACCATTCTAAGTTCAATCCCATATAATATATATATATATATATATATATATATATATATATATATATATTTAAAATCAACCAACCCGATCATCCAAGCTATCCATGAGTCCTGCCATTTATCCTCTAAGTCTAAGCTATGGACTTCTTCTTGGTACGAAAACGTCTGTCTGTAGCTCCACTTAACTTCGACATTACAGTATTATTTCTAATCAATTGTATATATTTCTATCCTTAGTATATGAACTGTCATTGTATTAATAATATTTGTCATATGGATTATAGTCTGCCAATAAACCTTTTCATTTTCATTTTCATTTATTAAGCCATCTCGTCTTAGTTCATTTGCAACTGTCTTGCTGGCATCATCTCGAGTCATTGACTTTTTCTGTCCTTTTACTACTTTTTTGCAAAGTGCAAGCATCCTACCAATCACAACTGTCCCTGGTGGCAACTTTCCAGTCGGTTTAAATTCGTCCACTTCTGTGTAGGCTTCCCCCAAAACGTTCTTTTGTTATAATAATGTTATAATGTTTCAGACCAACAAAGACCCTAGGATCCACTCATGGCTGGTCTACCTGTGTTCGTAATTTTGTATTGTGCATGTTCTCTGTGGTGGCGGAGAGGACCTACAATTTTACGTGGGTTCCGAACCACAAAGCCTTAATTTTACTACCTTAAACTATATCCAATCTATCAACATATGCGTCTAATCGATTTTTAAACATGTTTATAGACGTGCTACCTATTACTTCTACCGGCAAACTATTCCAGCTATTTATTATTCTATGCGTAAAAAAGTTTTTGGCAACTGCTGTCTCGAACCTTCTACTTGTCAACCAGTGATGTAGTCGAGACCACCAAGTCCGAGACTGAGACCGAGACCGAGACCTGATCCTGTGAGACCAAGATCGAGACCGAGATCAAAGGTTCGAGATCGAGATCTACCTTCCGAGATCGAGACCCTTAAAATTCGAGACCGAGATCGAGATCGAGACCAAGCTCATGCCCTTTCAATTTGTTTTACACTACTATGGAAATTAGACTATGTTAAGTATATTAATAAACTAATAACTACTTTCTCAGATGTAGTGTATTGAATGCAAAAAGTGTAGCCTATAAATTAACAAATGAATATATATATATATATATCGTACTTTTTATTTATTTACTTCTTTTATAGCTGTTACAGAAGGTTTAATGAACGTACCCACTACCCAGTTTGACTTGTGCATTTATTTAAAGCATGATAGGTGCTCATTACACTTAAGGAACATCAGCATGCTCAGAAGATCTGCTGAAGTTCGACTTCTGTGGAGCCTCATTATTATGCCCCCATGGCTAAATACACGCTCACTTGGAGCACTAGAGGCAGGCACTGTTAAAACAGTCATGGCAATATTGGCCAGTGATGGGAATTTATCCCTTTTCTGGTGCCAAAACTTTATTGGAGAGCAGTTGTCTAAAATATGAATGAATACCTAGAGTCCCTTACTTTTACAAACTTTCATAAACATTCTGAATTGTGTCTGTTCAACCAAGCCACCATCATGAGTATGCCAATAACATGTATTTTTCATTACGGTCTCGAGAGGTCTCGAAAGGTCTCAGGGAGAAAAACCGAGACCGCGTCTGTCGAGACCGAGATCGAGACCGAGATCTAAATAGCGGAGACCGAGATCGAGATCGAGATCTGCAAATTGGGTCTCGAGATCGGTCTCGAGACCGAGACCGATCTCGAGACCTACATCACTGTTGTCAACTTACACCCGTTATTTCTAGTCCAATCTACGTTATCGAACCCATTCATAATTTTGAAAATCTGGATTAGATCACCCCTTAGCCTCCTAGTCTCGAGTGTAGTCAATTTTAACTCCTTAAGCCTATCCTCGTACGACTTCGACCTAAGCGACGGAATCATCTTAGTTGCTCGTCTTTGAACTTTTTCGATTTTGTCTATATCTCTTCGCATATGCGGATTCCAAAATTGATCGCGTCCAAACGGGGTTTAACTAATGATTTATAAAGAGGAACAATAATATCGCGCGATTTGTACTCAAAATTCCAAGCTATAAAACCTAGCATTTTGTTCGCTTTATTGACTGTTGCTGTACTTTGTTTCGCTACTTTTAAATCACCAGTGACTGTAACTCTTAAATCTTTTTCCTGCTATACGCTTGCTAACTCCTTCCCTGACATACCATACTCAAAATTACCGTTACGCGAACCTATATGTAAAATTTTGCACTTATGGACGTTAAATCTCATTTGCCATGTGACTGACCAATCAACGATTTTATTCAGATCTTCCTGAATTTTATCTCTATCTTCGTCATTAATCGCCCTACCACCCAACTTCGTGTCATCCGCAAACTTTGAAACTGTACTGACTAGGCCGACATCTAAATCGTTACTATATATAAGAAAAAGCAAGGGGCTCAATACAGAACCCTGAGGAACGCCGCTCGCTACATTAGCCCAAGACAACTCCGCTGCATCAACGACCACCCTCTGTTTCCTACCTCGCAACCACTCTTCTATCCAATTTATTACTACACCCCTGATTCCATGAGTCTTAGTTTTTTCAATGAGACTTTTGTGCGGTACGGTGTCAAACGCTTTTTGAAAATCTAAATACACTACATCAACCGCCCGATGACTATCGTAAACTTCAACCACGCTTTGAAAAAATTCTAAAAGATTAGTTAAGCAAAATTTGTTTCGCCTAAAACCGTGCTGCGTATTTCTAACCAAGTTATACATTTCTAAGTGTTCGACTGTACGATCCCTAATTATTGATTCCAGTAGCTTACCTACAACAGACGTTAAACTGATTGGCCTATAACTGGCGGCACTGCGTGATTTACTTTCACCAGCCATCATTACCAATCAGCAGTCACTAAGCATTAGGATCTGCAAGTACAGTAAAACCCCATTAGTCGGCATATAACACCGAAATATGATAGGTAATACAAATTATAGTCATGCTAGATGTATCATATATATTACACAGGCCTGCGATGGTTTTGCTGTCCGAAATATTTTATAACTTATCTAGTAATTTTTGCACGCTGATTCCGAAACAAATATTCATTTTTTGTCATCACGTACAGATATTTCACAAAATGTCATATTTCATATACATATGTCAGCAATTTTCAGTAAATTTTGATTAAAAAACACTGCCTATAAATGCTTGATTTTACCAAGACATCAAAGAAATGGAGAAGAGATATGAGGGAAGGTGGGACATTAGCATGATGGCTGATTACAGCTGGATGTTGAAACGGGATACTCCAGAATTATTCCATAAAAGAAAAGGAACAGCGCGTACATTCGAGACTATGTACAAATAAAGATGAATATGTAATTGACGTTAATAGTCTTCTTTCTTTTTAAAGTTGTTTGTATTTGTAATTAGTATAAAAAGCAAAATAGGTACCTAATGTAAATTGAAATAAATAATATTTATTTATGTTGTTGTTTTTTCACTTCCATTTTGCAGAAAATCCTTACGTGATAGAAAAAATGGACACTTTATTCGAAATCAGCGTAGTTGAATTATATAAAATCAGTTATTAGTAAGAAAACAACTCTTACAAAGTTCTCAGTCGCAGGTCTGTGATTATTATTATTATTATTAAAGTAGATTATATCAAATATTGTATTTGATATATTATTTACTAGTATTATTAAAGTATATATACATATACTATATTATTATTAAAGTAATAGCACAACACTGATAGTACAAGAAACCACAAAAGAGAAAGCAGCCAAACACCAGAACAAGCCAAAACACTAAAGTAAGCCAAAATAAAACATTACTATTACGACACACTAGATACTTAACAACATTGAAGAATGAACATAACCATGATTAAAAATATAGCAAGCATTTATCAACTAATTATCTTTTCTATCAGTTATAAGGTTTGGAGGTGGGAGGCTTCATTCATCCTTTATGTTTGATATGGATCGGGCTTTTTTTCAAATGTTTCGTCATCTATCTGCTTAACCACTCTTAATGTCTCTCATTTGTTCATTTCGAGTTCAGCGACAATGAAAACATATGAAAAGACATATTACATGTGAAGGGTAGCGTTTTTTTTTCATCATAAAACAAAAAAAATCGATTTTTTTTACCGTCATTTTGAAAAAAACCCACTGAACTAGGTCAAAAAATCATTTTAAGTCCAAGAACTAGCCGGATTCGTATTCAGCAGCCAAAATGGCCATAGAAACCACTCGTCCTTAAAAATGTTAGCTTCCCCCACCCCTATTATTATGGAATAATCTCTCAAATTAATTAAAATAAGTCACTACTCACTCATCTGTTACATTAAGTAATTAATTAATCAATTAATTAGTTAAGGAAGTTAGTAACTATGTAAGTAATTAAGTAAGTAGTTTAAGTAAGTAATTAAATAATTAAGTAAGTAATTAAGTAATTAAATAATTAAATAAGTAATTAAGTAAGTAATTAAGTAAGTAAGAAATTAAGTAAGTAAGTAATTAAGTAAGTAAGTAATCAATTAAGTAAGTAGGTGGGTAAGTAAGTAAGTAAAATTGAATAAATGCCAGTTACTAAATGCGTTTTAGTCTTACACAAAAAAAAATCTATGATTCATGACGCACTTTCGCAAAATACCCACAAAAAATAATAATAATGATTTATTATTATTATTGTTATTATTTGTTGTTTATCTTATTATTAAAATTATTATTATTATTATTATTCTTTTAATTATTTATTTTAATATTATCTCTCATTATTCTTTTGTTTTATTATTACTTTTTGTAGTTCAACATTTTGCGCATACAACTCGTACATGTAAGTTTATGTATGTACGTGTAGGTTTTTTGCATGTATGCATATACAAATAAATTCCTATATTAATATTGGCATAATATTAATGTCAATATGTGTTGTATATAGAGACACGGGTTTATTTTAATTATTATAATAAAATTTAATATTTACAGAGAAATGATCTACTGTCAAATTTTAATATACAAACACATTAATTATTTAAATTTGTAGCGACCTTTAACGAGGAAAACACCTTTCTATGTTCATTTATTAAAATATAATGTTTAGAACTTAATACAGTATATTCTAGTTTGTAAGTTCCATTTAGATTTAAGTCTTATTTTATTATTATACCTAAATAGTAGATTTCAGCCTGTAAAATGTCTAAGCTTGTAAGGCAGTTTACAGTTATGTACCACGTATGTATAGGGCGTCCGCACTGTCTTGTCACCCAGTAAAATACTAACTGATTTTCGTTTTTCTTTCAGATCCATTTGAAATGCGTGATAGCAGCAACTATATGATTGAACAGCGCATATTGGTTAGTACTTGGGTCCACGAGCGACCACGTAATGGCAAAACCATTGAAGATATTCGTGCGGACTTTCAGGACTGATTCAGTCATGCAGCTCCTCCAAAAAGGACTCTATTGAGATGAGAAAAAAACTGTTTACCACAGGAACTGTAAAAGATAAACCAAGAACTGGCAGGCCCTCTACACTGTATCAGTGATAAATGGGTTTGAAAGAAAAATTAAAAACAGTTAGTATTTTACTGAGGCGACAAGACATTTGTGGACACCCTCTACTGTAATAATGTAAATACAGTCATATATGTAATCTCTGTATATATTCGTAAATAAATACAAAATTGAATTGAATCATTACTAGTGATACGCCTTCTTTCCCAGCCTTAACGTGATACCAACTCGCAAAAACATATAATTCAAATGCGCAAATTACCTAAAAAAAAAAGAAAAAAAAAAGAAAAGATTTCCATAAGTATTAATCTGAAGAAAGCATAAATTACTTTTCTTAAAACTTTTATTCCACTCGGATGATTCTTTTCAATTCTTATTCTTGATTAGAAAATCTTAAAATCGTCAACCAATCAAGTCTTAACTTGTGTGGATGGCAAAAATTTTCCCTCTAACCCAGAATGGAATAACTTAGATTACCATGAAAATATCTTCCAATCAGATTCAAGGTAGATTGAATGGCCCACACAATGTTACCCAATCAGAATAAAAAAGCGAAGTGACGAGGCAAGAATTCATTATTATTATATTAAATTGATATTAGAAATTATTGATTTGGTTTACATTAAATTCGAAAATATTCTCCGCGTATCAAACGTTGCTTGATGCAATTATTCACAAAAGCGTATTCTCGCTGTATGATGCGTAATTCGAGTCATCTTTATAGTTTTTACGCGTATGAAGTTTCTCGGAAGGTGAATAGTTATAATGTTTCGTTCGTTTAACCTCATTCGTACCGGTAAAGGTCATGCGACGGAGGGGACCTTCAGCTTTACGTGGGATCCTAACTATCTTCGATTTATTACGTCATTGAAAGCGGAGGACGGTGTTTTCCAAATACTGAACAGACCAAGCGTCGTTTAACCTCACTGATCTAACGAAAATTGGTATTGAGACTTGGCAACGATGTAGAACTCGTAACAGTATTACAAGCAATGTTTAAGGTCAAAAGTTGACCAAATATATAAGAATAATTAATTTGGTAAAGGTGAAAAATATTTGTCATATAACTTTAAATTTAATACGATACTCAAGCAAAATAACAGTTTACCTAACATTTGTTTTCGGAGACATATATATATATTCCGACCCCACGGTATTCCGACTGTAGTAATGGTGATAAATGGCTTGTTTGCATTTCTTCTATAAAAAAATAGTGTAAAGGAGTGAAGGGGTGACAAGCTTGAACTTCGTGAAATGAGGAATCATCGCACGGAACATTTGAAAGGTTGAAAGGTAAATATGTATAAGTAGAGTACTGTAATTAAGTACTGTCAATATGACGACCCCATCATCGTTGCAAGACCGACTGCACGGATAATCTTGTGAGTTGTTTGTATTTACACGTACCCTATTATTTCTATATTTATTTTATAGTTTCTTATAATTTTTCATTATAATAATAATATTAGAGAATTTAAAATCAAAATATCAGTCATTTTATACAGAGCTTATGAGGAATCCCCCCAACCCCCGACTATTTCACCATAAAATGACGGGTGGGAATTTACACAAAATTTAAATGAAGGAGTTAACAAATAAAGATAATTTGTAGAGCCTTAATTATAATAATAAGCGACAGCAAAGCAATCGTAATGATTATGCAATCAGCTTCAACTCAAACGTAGCCGAACGAAGGTATATTACTGTTTCAATTATTGCATATAAAAACTTCGAGCTCTTTTTTAAAAAAAACGCGACACACAGAAATTCGTCAGATTTCAACAGCACAATATTTACAGAAGTAAGTCTATCAAATTCAAAATCATGCAGAGGAAGCATGAAAACCATTAATGTATTTTCCGTTTCATCTAAAGCTAAGCGAGCAGGTGCATAATTTTCATATATATATATATATATATATATACACAGGGTGACGAAAAAGTCAGAACAACTAGGAAATATGCTTTTCAGTGCAAATATACATATATATTTGCATTGAAAAAGTATAGTTCCTATATGTCCTAACTTTTGCGGCACCCATATATATATATATATATATATATATATATATATATATATGTGTGTGTGTGTGTGTGTGTGTGTGTGTAACAATATTGCTGTAAAACACAATACAGGCAATCCTAAATTGAAAGTAAACATACCGTGAGAGATGAGAATAATCATATAAACCAAATGAAAGACGAATTTAATGTTGAATCAAAGCACTCAGAAAACATTTTCATCACCAAAGATTGGCACGATGTGAAAAAAACGTTTGTAAAAGGAGGCTAAAACTGAGGAACAAGGAATTCAAGAACTCAGACCGAATTAAAACCAGACTTTGGATGCTCATAACGAATCTTATTGCTTGCCGAATGAGGGAATTCTTTTGTTTGGCAAGTATTTCTCAATAAATGGGTTTAAATGTCATAAAAAAGTGGATGAATAGCCCTAAAATGGTTTTAATTTACAATTGAACTAAAAAACTACATTACTGAGGTACTTTAAGGCCATTAAACGCAAATTCTCGGGGCTCGACTTCATTGGCAAATTTATTCGTTTTGGAAAATTTTATTATGCAATACTACCTCATATATATATATATATATATATATACACGGTGAACCAAAAGTAGGTGGACAGTAGGTTGAATACGGTTTGTGTTATATTATATTATAACTATGGTGTTCATTATAACTATGGTGTTTGTGTTATATTATATTAAATATTATAACTAAATTTATTTAAATTTTATTTTGTATTATAGTATACAAAAAAATTAAATATGTATTCTCAAAATAAACGTTATCATTTACTGTCCACCTACATTTGGTTCACCCTATATATCAGTGGCGTTCGGTCCATGGGAGCAATGGAAGCATTGCTTTCTCACTTAAATGATTAGAAGCGCTGTTAAACAGTATTAATGACGATAAAATTATGATAAAATATCACTAGGCTATACTTTCTTCAAATATTTTTTTAATACAAAAAGCTCGAAATCCAAATCAGTGCATTGAAAAAGGAGGGGGAGAACAATAATTTTGTTGCGTTGAGACGGGCGCTAGTGGAAGCAACCTTGAGAATTGCTTCTTCTGTTTGACTTACTATATTCGTATTTTACAAAAATTGTATCAATTCACCTATAATTTCACTGCTTGTACGATAGTATAAATGTAATAAATGATATACAATAAAATTATTGATCGCTATACTTGGGGATGAATTAATATTATGTCTTAAAAGAATAAAAAATATTCACCGATGGAAACATAGACCCATAACGCATTCATTTCTTCAGGCAAAATGTGGATCGTGGAAGCAACTTAGAGAGTTGCTTATTCCTGCTATTATGCTAATGGAATCCTTTTAAAGCGCTTAATTAATGAGCTTATAACATTCAATGACTAAATAACTGGCAATTATTGCCAAATATATTTTTAGAAGAAGAAATATATAAGCTAATTGTAATTAGAGTTTGCTTAATTATGAGTAAATCAAAGTGAAGTTGTTATATTGAGGTTAATGTCTGTCGTCAACTGCCCCATCCCCTTCCTACCCCGCCCTCTTCGCGGGGTATAGAGGATAGAGCTGGTGTATAAATAAAAGAGGTTGGTGTATACTATATATATATATACATATATACTGTATATATATTTTTTGGTTAATACAATAAAATGCACTTGATATCGTAAATTATTTTATTCGTAAAATAAAATGCAAATTGGAATTTATCATTGCAGAAAGGAATTCTGCATGAGGAATGAAACGACACTTAAGCTGAGGAGACATCAATGTTATTTGCTTTCTGCAATTGCTCGCATCCCAATTTCGGCCTTCTGGAATGACAATGTCGAGTTATTGGTCCATTGAAACGATACGTCTTACCCATATAAACTTTGGACAAATAAGAGTTTATAATATATATATATATATATATATATATATATATATATATATATATAATGCAAACCCACAAGGAAAAAGAAAAATGATTCCAAGACCTTTCGTGTATTCAGAAGTACACCATTCGTCATTCCCTGACGAGGTGTACTTCTGAATACACGAAAGGACTTGGAATAATTTTTCTTTTTCCTTGTGAGTTTGCATCATATATATTATATATATATATATATATATATATATATATATATACTGTGTGTATATAAGAGCGTAATTGCATTTATATTTATTTTCACAAGATCAACACCTTTTTAACCTAACTTAAGCAGAGTTATACAGGGTGGGCGGAAGTAGCTCCTATTTTGGATTGGTAAAAAAATACGTATATTATCCATTTATTTCAGAAGAAATAATATGAAAAGGTAGGCATACATGGTAGGTTTTCTCTAAAATTCAATGTGGGCTCCAACTCTTTCCACCAGCTTCTGGAGCCGGCCCAGGAATGGCGTCCACTGACTTTAGCAGGAACTCCGGCGGGATGGAGGACATGACTTCCCGAATTCGGTCCTCCAGTTCTTCCAATGTCCTCGGTTTGGTGCGGTAGACTTCTTCCTTTACCCACCCCCAAAGAAAGAAGTCGCACGGTGTCAAGTCGGGGCTCCTGGCTGGCCACTGATGTGGACCACGACGACCCATCCAACGTCCAGGGAAGTGGGCATCCAGCCACTCACGGACAACAAGAGCGAAGTGCTGAGCGGTACCTTGCTATGTTGCGAAACGAGGTCTGGCCGGTTGTCAGCACATGGGAGAACATCGACGATCTGATATTTATGCAAGATGGCGCCCCTCCGCACTTCGCTCTTGTTGTCCGTGAGTGGCTGGATGCCCACTTCCCTGGGCGTTGGATGGGTCGTCGTGGTCCACATCAATGGCCAGCCAGGAGCCCCGACTTGACACCGTGCGACTTCTTTCTTTGGGGGTGGGTAAAGGAAGAAGTCTACCGCACCAAACCGAGGACATTGGAAGAACTGGAGGACCGAATCGGGAAGTCATGTCCTCCATCCCGCCGGAGTTCCTGCTAAAGTCAGTGGACGCCATTCCTGGGCGGCTCCAGAAGCTGGTGGAAAGAGTTGGAGCCCACATTGAATTTTAGAGAAAACCTACCATGTATGCCTACCTTTTCATATTATTTCTTCTGAAATAAATGGATAATATACGTATTTTTTTACCAATCCAAAATAGGGAGCTACTTTCCGCCCACCCTGTATATAAATATATAACTTAATAATTATAACTAACCCTTACCATAATTATCCTAAGTTAATCTAAACCAAGCTAACTTCACCCAAGTAAATAAAGCCGATATTCGACCTTATGTAAGCAAGTATATAAGGACCTTATATATATATATATATATATATACAGGGTGTACATAAAGTCAGGATCTATTTTTGTGAAATAATTATTTTTTTCTATTTTTCTTTTCAGAAGCCCTTAGAATGAATACAGAAGAGCGTGTGGCAATAGTAATTTGGCGAATCGAGGGAAAGAAATACGACGACATCAGAGAGAAGTTTAGAAGGAGATTTCCTAAGCCGGGGCCAATAGACAAGACAATACGAAAATTGGTGAACAAATTAAACGAACGGGATCTGTAAATGATGAAGCAAGATCAGGACGAACGTGTATGTCAGATCTTACCGTGAATGCAGTACGCGGAATTATCACTGAGGAGCCACGTACGTTCGTGCTGCATCACACAGACTCGGCCTCCCGACGTCATCTGTGCACAAAATTCTGAAAGTTAATTTGCAGAAGAAAAGCTATCATTTGCAGGTTTTACATGATTTACATGAGGAAGATTTCCCTCGAAGAAGTGCTGTGTGTGCTGATCTCGTAGAACAAATCTGGAGTGATAATTTAATGGCCAACATTCTCTTTAGTGATGAAGCCACTTTCCATACGTGTGGAAAAGTAAATCGCCATAACTGTCGAATTTGGGCAGATGAAAGACCGAATGATTTCGTCCAAAATTTGGAAAGAGACTCACCTAAAGTTAATGTCTGGATGGGTTTAACAAAATCTAAGGTTTATGGTCCTTTTTTCTTTGCTGAAGCTACAGTTACGGGGCTTATTTATCTGGACATGTTGCAGCAACTCCTTGAACCTCAGCTGATTGGGGATAGGATTGTTAGTACCGTCGTCTATCAACATGATGGTGCTCCTTGTCACTATGCCAAAATTGTTCAGGATTATCTAAATGGACGTTTTCCAAATCGCTGGATCGGACGCGGAAGCAACAAAAGACCTTGGCCAGCGAGATCACCAGATTTAACCCCTTTAGATTTCTTTGCATGGGGCTTTATCAAATCGCACGTCTATCAGACGAAGATTACGAGTCTTGAAAACTTACGTACACGTATACGAACTGCTGCAGATAACATAACCCCGCAAATGCTCCAGAATGTGTTTAGAAATGCTGCGGAACGATTTGAGCTGTGCAGGGATACTGATGGGCGTCACGTCGAATCCTACTCTTAATTATTTAATAAATGTTACCACTTTATCATTTTATGATTGAATTCCATATAATTTCCAAGTGCTTCACAAAAATAGATCCTGACTTTATGTACACCCTGTATATATATATATATATATATATATATATATATATATATATATATATATATAAGGTCCGGTCCGACTTTATGCAGCCGTTTATATTTAAGTGAAAGACAAAACCTAATTTAACCTAACGTAGCCTAAAGTAACTGAAGTGAACCTAATGTAACCTGAATTATTGCTTTTTACTCTTATTTATATTAGTAGCTTTCGTTGACTTTAATGCCTTCTAGTTGGTTGTCAATCTTTTTCACCTTTCCCCATAGTCGTATGGGATGGCACTTTACCGGAGCGGGGGGGAATTTGCCCTGAAAATTGTCAGGGTGCCCTAATTTCCGCATAAGCACTATGTGTAGTATAAAATAACACAAAGGTTAGAGTATGAGTAACATATATTAAAGCCTTTTTGATATAAACAACATTACAATTTACAAAAATGAGATAAAATTTTGCTATGACATTTCTAAATGACGGCATTGCAGTTGATATAGATAGAATTCAGCAAGTCCTCAACTTAGTTTTAATTATTAACTTCAAGTATAGTAGCAAGTAATTAATTCACCACAAGAAGTAAAAAAAAAAAAAAGGAATGTCAGGAAAAATTTGCCCTGAAAATTTCAATATTTGCCCTGAAAATGCTCAATATTTGCTCTGAAAATGCTCAATTCCCTAGTCCTAGGGTGTTGCTGCCGCTCCCTCAGACCCCCCGCTTCATACGCCAGTAGTATAGCCGAAAAGGGGAGAGTGCAAGAATGTTGCAGGTTATTATGTAATGTTGCAAAGGGGGTTGTTGCAAAGGGGGGTGGGGGGAAAACTTGGAGGCGGCGTTATCCCCCAAGAGAAAGGAGGAGGAGGAGAGAAAGGAGGAGAGGTGTTCACCTGGCAGGAGCCAAGTGCACATTAAGACTTCAGCCGAGTTAGCGTTGTTTTATAGGCTCCTAATCAGCCAGTTGGCGTAAATGGCTTGAGTTGCCAGATACCGCGATACATTGTATACATTATTATAGACTCCTAATCAGCCAGTTGGCTGTAAATGGTTGTCAGATACCTCTTTTTAGCAGTATTATTGCATACATTATTATTATATACGCCTAATCAGCCAGTTGGCTGAGTTGCCAGATAGCTCCATGTATTCCGAAGACAGAGTTGCCAGATACCATTGTATACACTATTATAGACTCCTAATCAGCCAGTTGGCTTAGAAGGCTTAAATATTGCCAGATACCTGTTGTATACATTATTAGAATACCGGTAGTAGAAGGCATAACAATAAACAACATTGCATCATTCTTTTTATTATAAATATATAGAAAATAAATATACATTTGAGGAATATGCGTATAACAGAAATATATACACACAATTATGGATATATATAAAAAAAATAAAATATACATTTCATATACACTTCAATATGTACATAACAGTACAGGAGAAATATACACACACACACACAATTATGGTGATATATAAAATAAAATGTACATTTCATATACACTTCAATAGAAATATGTACATAACAGTACAGGAGAAATATCAAGCAAATATATATATATATATATATATAAACACAAATCAATAGAAATATGCGTATAATCGGGGAAATGTCAAGCAAAATATATATATATACAATTCACTTTTTTTTCAAAATACTAAACTCGGTCTTAATCGAGTTTACAATTACATCATTATTGCTCTGCATTACGCAGTATATGCGGCTTAATAATATTTCACCGCTTAAAGTATAGGGAAACCTGTATTCGATATGAATGGCTTTCATATCGTTCAGTACTATTTTTGTTCCCACTTTACAACCGGTTGGTAAGTCATCTTTAAACACGTCTAGAATACAATCAAAAGCACGCACAAAGAGTTCATTGTTAGCTACATTATTAAACACAAGTTTATAAGAACGCTTTTCCAATCGCGGGTTTATTCTACCGATTCGAGCTTTTCAATCGTGAACTCTTCACTCAACATAGCGGCAATTGAAATAATCTTCTAAATCGTTACGACAACTGCGCGTTATATAAAGAAATAGTTCTTCAGGGTGAACGGTGTAGGTGAGCTCAGCCTTGTACCGATCAATTGCTTTGTACCAAAGTTCATGGTATTTCAAAGAGTCTAAACTTTTAAATATACACCGTTTCAGGCTCGTTTGGAAATATATTCGTTCGCAGAAGCACTCTAAACGTGTTTCGCGGATGAAGGTCGCAAAGCAAATATCCGTAACGCGTGCTTGTAGCTTCTTTATAAACTTCCAAAACTCCTTACGCTGATTCGGGAACATTTGATTGGCTAATACCCCAATTTGTGATACATCTCTACGTTGCGCGAATAAGACTAGATATTGCGTATTTAACGACACATCGCGCATGTATCTATTTTGAAAAATAGATTCTGATTGATGAAGAACACGCTTATGTTAAGATGGTGGGAGTATACTGTAAATGTCTCGGCAAACGTTTTATCCATCTCCAACATGAGATCGTCAATTACAATGATTGTATGTTCAGTTCCCTTTAGCGAATTAACGTCATATACACCTTTGTGGAACAAAATATCATCTTGGTACTCGTTGAACAATGATTGATACGTCGAATAGCACCATATAACTTTATGCACAAATTTCGAGAACATCTCGCCCTTTTCTTTAATGATTTTAAGCATAAACACAGTTTTACCACATCCTGTAGGTCCAGATATAATACATGTGGATGGGCTCGTGAATCTGAATTTTTCTACAGAGTCCATTTCTAACACGTCACACTCCTAAGTGGGTCATTTACAAAATATTACAAATTTTGAGTGCTGATCCTTATATTTCTTCTCCCACAGAACCGACGATGAGGTAGAGCACCCTATCATTACGGATGACGATGACAGTGTAGTTGTGATATCCTCCCCTGAACCCTCACCAGCGATACAGGTTGCACGTCCAAAGCGGAGGTATGAGAACCCCACATCAGGTATAAAGCGGCCGAAATACGTACCTGTTGCAGCAGACCCCCAACCCTCAACCTCTTACGCAACAACCTCCCAGCAGCACCTAATATACCCCCTTATTCCGCCCCCCGTTCTGTTAAGTCTACAATAATAGATCCCCAACCCTCCTACGCAACAGGGCCCCAGCAGCAGCACCTAATATAGCCACTAATTCATCCGCCCCCCGTTCTGTTGAGGATGTTATTACGTTCGAGTTGGTGCGCGCCGCAGCCCCGACCCCCGCCTTGACTAGAAATCGGTATAGAGTCAGGGTCGACCATAGAGCCCTGTATAGCAATGGAATTGAGCGCGGATACGCATGGTTGTAGAGCGTATTATAGAGTTTGCTCTTCAGAATCGCGACGAGCGTGAGGTCAGGACGAGTCTGTCCTTTGGGTTCGGGTCAGATGACGGTGATGTAGACGATTATTGGGTGATAGTACCGTTTAGATGTTTGGCTGCTGAAGATGTAGAATATATATTAGGGCGTATAATGCAAGCCGTCCAAAGTAGTATAGCCTTCAATATGGACAACTTCACGGTAAATATTGACCGTGTATTCCGTGTTGCGGGTCATAGTGCCATACCGTACACTCTTAACTTAATTCTCCAACTATTTACCGAAGGCATATAAACGTCGATCGTGGTTGCGGCTTTATAGCAGTACTCTTAGCACCTATGTTTACTGAACAAAATACACGGACTCAAAAAATTTGGCTGCCTACGATCGTTAAGCGTGCCCGTAAACTAGCTGTAGACTGTGAACTTGAATTTGACTGTAATATGGGTCCTGAAGAGCTGAGAAAGGTAGAACAGGAAATGAATGTGCGCATAGTTATATTTGGTTTGGATGATCGCCGCCGGACTGTGTATGTTTTAAAAGCTGTGTGAGAGATCGTAAAGGCCCCTACTTATTTTAGGATTGTCAGGGACAACGTATCTCCCCATCCGTAATATAAGGGGGCTTTACGCGAGTTATGACAAAAGTCGAAAATATGGGAGACATCATGATTTGTGTAAGGGGTGCCTCGAGTTTGCGGATGATATAGTGAGACATTGTAAAGAATGTCACATGGTATGTGAGCAGTGTAAAAGCACCAAATGTGAAAGCCGTGTAGTTGAGAAGAGAGACTGTGATGTGTGTAGACGCACATTTTTCAATAATAGCTGCTTTGATCTCCATAAATCAATTGGTACGTGCAGGAAAATGAGAATCTGTGAATGTGGTATGTTTCACACAATGGATAATTGGGGAAAATTTAAGCACAAGTGCGACGTAATTCACTGTCCTACATGCCAGGAGGAATATAAGGCGGATGGAGTAAAGCATGTGTGTTATATGAAAGATGCTAAGCCTAAAAATAACCCTTGTATAACTGTGTACTACGATATAGAAACATATACGAACGCTGAAACCAAAGAGGTAATTCCACATTTACTTGTGAGCCAGACCATCTGTGATGAGTGTATGGGTATCGAATGTGACGAGTACCCCAAATGCGGTAAACGGACAAACGTTTTTAAAACGAATGTCGGCGATAGCCCTGTGAAACTATTTGTGTCCTATATTGTCAAGTTAGCCGACAAGTTCAAAAAAATGACTGTGTATATTCTCGCCCATAACGGGGCAAAGTTTGACACGCAGTTCCTTTATAAGGAGTTGCTTGAACACGAATCCTCTGAGATATTTACAGGTGATCCATTGAAAGAGGCAACAAATTAATACAGATGCAGATAAGAGGCAATGTACAATTTAAAGATACTTTATTATTCACACCTTGTAAATTAGCAAAGCTACCCAAGGTGATGGGAGTAGCAGCTGAAGTTTCCAAAGGATACTTCCCATACACTTCCTCACCAGCGAGACTTTAAACTACGTAGGCCCACCACCCCCAAACATTATTTTGACTGCATGGATGAACGTGAAGACTTTGATCGATACTACGACAGTTTAATGAAAGTAACCCTTATAATATAGCTGATGAATGTGAGCGTTATTGCGTGAATGATGTGCGCGTGCTTAGAGTATGTTTCCAGGCCTTTAGAAGTATGTACATAGCCCGTTTCAAATGCGATCCACTGCAAGTCGCAACCACCATCGCATCATTATGTTTTACGGTGTTCAAGAATAACTTCATGCCTAAAGACACCTTAGCCATTATTCACCGAAACAACCCCCGCAGTTACGGACACAAGGCTATTTACTGGCTCATACACCTGCAGCAACAAACAGGTGTATACATAAAGCACGCCCGCAACACGGGTGAAGTACCCATTAAGATTAATGGACGTGTTTTTTGGGTTGATGGGTTAAGTGAAAACCGTGTCACTGGTGTGAAGACTGTGTATTCCTTTAATGGATGCTGGTGGCATGGATGCCCCGCCTGAGTGCGGTATCGTCGGGATCTCCTGCCGACTGTCTTGCAGGGACCCGCACCGCGATCAACTTATAGGATCACAGTTCACTCACAAAGTCTTGTGGGAGCATGAATATGATGCACGGATGGAGACAGACGATGTATACCGTGAGGAAATAAAAACGATCAAGCATTCAATGGTGCTGGACCCTCTCAAATGTGGTGATAGCTTGTTTGGAGGACGTACAAATCCATTCAGACTATACTTTCCACCTACGGTGGGCGTGAAGCTCCATTACTACGATTTCTGTTCTTTATACCCATACGTGATGAAGAGCCATCCGTACCCCGTGGGCGCTCCTGAGAAACTGGTGGGACCTAGCATACCCTCCATCAATGAATTTTCAAAAAATTTGAATGATCATTACTTTGGGCTCTCTTTCGTAGACGTACTCCCCCACGCAATTTATGGATGCCGATCTTACCTGTCGTTATCGACGACAAGCTCATGTTTCCCATGTGCGTGAAGTGCGCGGAAGAGGATAACGGCGAATGTAACCATATACCCCACCAGCGTAAGATCAGAGGCGTATATACAAGTCCTGAGCTGGCCCTAGCCGTACGCCATGGTTATAGAATACTGAAGATACACGAGGTGTGGAGGTTTCAGAAGCTCCCCAACCTTTTCACACCATATATAAACGCCTTTTTGAAGGATAAGGTTGAAGCATCAGGGTATCCGCGAGGAGTTGATACCGAAGATGAAAAGTCTGCCTATATTCAACGTTACCGCGACCGCGAAGGTATACAACTTGATCGTGTCCAAATTGTAAAGATCCTGGCAAGCGCTTTAGTGCAAAGTTGTGTCTAAACAGTCTATGGGGAAAATTTGCGCAGAATACCGGCAGAGGGAACATTCATTTGGCAAAGTTATAGCGATGTCTGGGATTATGCCAATGCCCCCGATAAAGAGGTCATGGAGATCGTGAATGTAGGTAATACTTACGTAATAAAGTACAACAACACTGAATTTGCCACAGATACCTCAAGGGTTAAAACATACCTGTGGCGAGCTTCACAACAGCCTACGCCCGTATAAAACTTTGGGGTCTATTGCATTCTCTTGGGCGGAGAGTATTGTATGCCGATACAGATAGCGTGATATTCACAGAGAGGGAGGGTGATTACATGCCCGCTATTGGGGAGTTCCTCGGCGAGCTCACTGATGAGATCAAGGATGAGTATGGGGACGACGCATACGCCGACTCTTTTATCTCAACAGGACCTAAGACTTATGGGGTACGGGTCAGGGTAGGGGATGAAATGAAATATATCGTGAAGGCAAAGGGTATTACGCTCAACCATGCGAATCGGGAGGTTGTTAACTTTGAGTCGTTGAAGGATCTAGTATGTTTGCAACCTCACCAACTAATTGTAGGCACCCACAATTTTCGGGCGCAGAAGCTGGGAGGCGTGAA
This sequence comes from Bathynomus jamesi, assembly GCA_023014485.1. Lineage (NCBI taxonomy): Eukaryota > Metazoa > Arthropoda > Malacostraca > Isopoda > Cirolanidae > Bathynomus > Bathynomus jamesi. The sequence continues at coordinate 154,108 of JAJOZX010004302.1, forward strand.
GGAACTTAGGGGTACGATGGTGTGCCGTAACACCTATAGGAAACGTTACCAGTTACCTGGCACCTATGATACCGTACCCTTTGGATACCAATGATGCTTCTAACTCACACGTCTTGTATATAATCGTATCTATTTGTAAATATTATATATATATTATATATAACTTGAATATCTCGTTTATTAAATCGTATTTGTAAATATATATAACTTGAATATCTCGTTTATTAAATAAATCAAATAGCGTTTCATTTCTTTTGTGTGTGTGTGTGTGTGTGTGTGTGTGTGTGTGTGTAGGTGAAAGTTCTAAGCTCCGCCCACTGCGTGAGTCATGCTACTATCTGGGAGTCCCTGCGTGGTCAGTCGACCGCAGTAAGCCCGAGAGATCAGACGTGTATTCAGATCAGACGTATATTGAAATGGCTACCTTTAATATTGCTTGCACAACGTTTATGAAATGGTATTCAGTAAAGTGTGAGGATGTGGTGGATACCGAAAAACTTCCTATTCCCCCCTCCTATGCCTCTTTTAAAACCACATTGGATTGTGCGAAGTTCCAAGATGTACAAATACTCTACGGATGTTCTGGTGAGACTGTTGAAGGCTTTCGTTGCACAGACGATGTGCTGAAGTATGCTGCAGGGCTAAACTTTATAAAGTCTCACATACACCGTGAAGTAAAAGAAACAACGCGTGCAGAAGAGAAGCAGCAGGTATGGATAATGAGCCTTGTGATGGGTGGTGTGACAAGCGGTATTACGTCATGCTACACCATGTCGATTACTCATACCCTACGTCTGAAATGTGAATCTCGTGATCATGGACAATCTTAGGTGTTTTTATCACTATATTAACGTATATCATGATGAGGTTCATAGTGAGGTTGTGGCTAGTGCCATGCGTGAGTTTTTAACAGATTTTAGGACGAGTATCGTTTGATGGTAGAAAGGAAAAATATGAGCATATGTTCCTCTCAAATAGTGCCGGAGTGTGGAGATGATTAGCGCCTAGTTCTTATCCAAAGTGCGTAGGCTGGTAGTGACGAAACGGAAAAACAAATATGTGCAACAATTCGAGTCGTACGAACATGCCCATTCACGTATCATCGAGTCAGCCGCCGTCGAACCGTTCCTGCCTGTGCCTCACACGGCTCATAGTTATCTCAGAGCTTGAACCGAGTGGACGTGCGCTCCTCGAATACGTTGGAACTTCCTTTGAGCAGCATTCTCAACGCCTCGTACGATGTGTCCGTGACGAAATCGTTGCGCGTGTTCAGGCGTAATTCCGGTACCATTAGCTATGTACTGGAAACGGAATGTAGACCGACAAACAAACGGGTTTATTTAAGTATCGAGGAGATGAATAGAATCTTCGTGATAGTTGAGAAGTGGTGTGAAGATCGTTATAAAATACCTGCTAACGTAGGTACAAGAAGAGAGCAGATTAGTGACGCGCCCTCATACGCCGTTGTATGTACGTTGTGTATAAATAACGATCGGCCGTGCATTGATATAAGGCTGATGTGGAAGAATGCTTCTGATAATAACGCTCTTATTCCTACGCGAAAACCGTTTCATCCTCGACAGAATGTTTGAAATCGTCGGATTCCGTAAACTGAAACCTATATTAGACGCGCGTGTTACGGATATGTTTTATTTTGATACAGTACTTGAATACGCATACACTGCTCTGCTCGATGGGTTACCGAGTGTAGGGCTGGTGAGAATGGTCTAGTGCTGGATGTTTATTAAAAGTTTAGACTCTTTGAAATACCATGAACTTTGGTACAAAGCAATTGATCGGTACAAGGCTGAGCTCACCTACACCGTTCACCCTGAAGAACTATTTCTTTATATAACGCGCAGTTGTCGTAACGATTTAGAAGATTATTTCAATTGCCGCTATGTTGAGTGAAGAGTTCACGATTGAAAAGCTCGAGTCGGTAGAATAAACCCGCGATTGGAAAAGCGTTCTTATAAACTTGTGTTTAATAATGTAGCTAACGATGAACTCTTTGTGCGTGCTTTTGATTGTATTCTAGACGTGTTTAAAGATGACTTACCAACCGGTTGTAAAGTGGGAACAAAAATAGTACTGAACGATATGAAAGCCATTCATATCGAATACAGGTTTCCCTATACTTTAAGCGGTGAAATATTATTAAGCCGCATATACTGCGTAATGCAGAGCAATAATGATGTAATTGTAAACTCGATTAAGACCGAGTTTAGTATTTTGAAAAAAAAGTGAATTGTATATATATATATATTTTGCTTGACATTTCCCCGATTATACGCATATTTCTATTGATTTGTGTTTTATATATATATATAAATATATATATATATATATATATATATAATATATTATATATATATATATATTGCTTGATATTTCTCCTGTACTGTTATGTACATATTTCTATTGAAGTGTATATGAAATGTATATTTTATTTTATATATCACCATAATTGTGTGTGTGTGTGTATATTTCTCCTGTACTGTTATGTACATATTGAAGTGTATATGAAATGTATATTTATTTTTTTATATATATCCATAATTGTGTGTATATTTCTGTTATACGCATATTCCTCAAATGTATATTTATTTTCTATATATTTATAATAAAAAGATGATGCAATGTTGTTTATTGTTATGCCTTCTACTACCGGTATTCTAATAATGTATACAACAGGTATCTGGCAATATTTAAGCCTTCTAAGCCAACTGGCTGATTAGGAGTCTATAATAGTGTATACAATGGTATCTGGCAACTCTGTCTTCGGAATACATGGAGCTATCTGGCAACTCAGCCAACTGGCTGATTAGGCGTATATAATAATAATGTATGCAATAATACTGCTAAAAAGAGGTATCTGACAACCATTTACAGCCAACTGGCTGATTAGGAGTCTATAATAATGTATACAATGGTATCGCGGTATCTGGCAACTCAAGCCATTTACGCCAACTGGCTGATTAGGAGCCTATAAAACAACGCCAACTCGGCTGAAGTCTTAATGTGCACTTGGCTCCTGCCAGGTGAACACCTCTCCTCCTTTCTCTCCTCCTCCTCCTTTCTCTTGGGGGATAACGCCGCCTCCAAGTTTCCCCCACCCCCTTTGCAACAACCCCCCAACAACCCCTTTGCAACAACCCCACCCCCTTTGCAACAACCCCACCCCCTTTGCAACATTACATAATAACCTGCAACATTCTTGCACTCTCCCCTTTTGCGGCTATACTACTTACGCCTATGTCTTTCCCAATCAATTACCTTCTACTCTCTTTCTTTGTACATATGAAGGCGTTATAAGTGCCAATGATCGTACTTTTCGTTTCTCTCCCTCTATGCATTCTCACTCATTTTTTATTATTCGCTCTTGAAGAAGATCAATGAGTTGATTGTGAGTAATTCGTCCCCCTTAAATCAATTAAGTCTATTTTAATGTATCTTTTATCAACTACGGATTCATATTTAGTGAGATACATAGTCCTTTATATGAAATAAATTAAATTCTCAAAAGGTGGAACGTTTCGATCTGATAGAGAGAATTTTGTGGAGATGAATTTTTGGGCGGAATCAAAGTTATGACGATCGGCTTCGGTCTCTTCACACTTGACCCAGAATTGTAGGGTTATGAATGCGTGTATTTGAAACGTTACCAATTCGTCACTTTCGGTGGTAGATGGTTGATGTCATTCACATTTCATTCTTGGCCCAAGAGGGAGAAATGCTGCGGGAGTGAGAATCTCATGTGAAAGGAAGCAATTCTCATATAGATTCATTCCCAATTTCACCGTAGGATTTCCGACTTTAAGTTTAGATTTTCCGTAGAAATACTCCTCGAGTCCATATTGCACCACAACCCTCATTTTTTATATACTCTTTCCCAAAGCAGGAAACTCTTTTTCCCAAATTTAGAGTTCTCACTTTGGGCAGTCCCATTTGTGGACCGTGAATTAGAATGGAAAATATAATGAACAGAAAATAATCGTCGGTTCCAGGGAATATGTATATATATATATATATATATATATATTGCTAGAATGCCCACTACGTCTTGCGAAACAAAAAAAATACCCCAAAACACAACCTAGTTGAGGACTGGGAAGAGCGAGTATGCTACTCAACAAAAAACTTCTTTGGTTCTTCCTTATTGTGTATACTACATTTAGCGCAAATTACCCTAGCCGTTTAGAATAAACAAACATAGAACAGACAGACAGACAAACATAATCATCATCCCATATATATATATTCCTGGGAGGTGCCTCGTTTTTCATTTGTTCGTTCTTTCTCCTCATCTTGTGCGAACGCTCTTCTACACAAGCGTCGTTCTTTACATTAATTATACTGTGTGTTGTTTGCAGTTATTAATAAAAGAGAAAATTGAAACACAAATTCAGTACAATTATTCTAATGAAACCAGCAATGTAATGACAAAAACATATAAATAAAACTATTATTTTTATTATTATTAAGAATGTAGAACTGTGTAAAACGAAATATAGCCTAAATGCGAATAAACCAACCAAATATTTGCATAATATGAAACCAACATTTTTGAGAACCTGTAATACGATTCTTGAAGGACTTCAGTAATCGGATTATGGGCGTCTTTGATTTCTCACATATAAGATACAATGAGCGAGCTTATTCATCTCGGTGAAGCTTAACGCATTGTAATGGCAGAATATTTGGAGGTTCTGAATGGAAAGTGAGGTAAATATATATTTTACAAAATTTAGTAACTGCAAAAAAAACTATTAACTACTAGAGATACATCGTGACCACATTGACAAAGTGCTTCCCGTTAGATCAGCGTGGTTAAAGAACGTTGGGTCCATCAAATAGTTACGTACATGGATGTCCGGCTTCCGCGTTCAGATGATGCAGTGACCCATATAAGATGATTGGGACTCCGCGTAAAGCTGCGGGTCCCCTTTATCAGTTCACCTTTGCCATTACGAAAAAATTAAATAATTCCCTAAATATATTATTATTATTACGTTAACTACAGGGTAATACGAAAACAAAGTTAACTTATGCAAAACATGTGTTTGTATTTAATATTATTATACACGCTTGTGTGAGTGGTATATATATATATATATATATATATATATATATATATATATATATGTACTCGTATGTATGTATGTATGTATGTATGTGTGTATACAAGGAAACTAGGGTAGTAAAAATTAACATAAAGGTGGAAGTACCTTCAAATCCTGAAAACTTCGTGTAATTTGGATGCGTTTCATCACAATCACTCACCTTTTTTCACTCCTCAAATATGATGTCGAATATCTCAGAGTGATATAACTAATTAACAACACCCCGAATGACCTATTATGGAGCAAATTGTGGGTTATTCCTATGGTTACTTCGTAATTAGCTCAGAAATGTTGCCAAGAAGGTTTAAAATTACGAAATAGTTTGTACAGAATATGTTACAGAATATAAGCTTTGCATTCCTCTGTCTTATGCTTACATTTATTTACCGGGTTTTCCATCCAGTTCGAATACAAATTTTTAAGAGTTTGGTGTGAAGTTTTAAGACAGAACACACAAAATGTTCAGTTTTGGAACGGTGAGATCATGCGACCCTCAACTTAATTTCTACTTAATTAATACACAGAAAACAAAAACTTCCAGCAACCTTCTTTACATAGAAATATTATCTTCTATTGTCTCAAATCACTCAAAAAAGAAGTTTTGAAGACCATTTCTTCTCTCTAAAGAAGTTATGTATCATTAAAAGAAGTTATTGTATCATCTGACGAGAAGTTTCGATACCCAAAAGAAGGAAAAACTTCCTCTAGAATGCATCTTCAAAAAGAAGTTATGTAAGTTCTGAATTTAGAAGGTTTTATTTTGAGCGTTG